>JABUQX010005672.1:0-45799 GCA_015478945.1 Trachelipus rathkii
AGAGAGACTCCATACACTCTTCCCTTTCCTCTCTAGTACTTTTCTCCACAAGCTATCCTTTAGTGTAACACTTATATATATATACTATATATATAAATATATATAATATATATATCATATATATTATATATATATATTATATAATAATATATATATATATATATATATATATATTATACATAGCGCCGTATCCCCCAAATCTGGGAGGTGGCGTCAGCTGCAGTCTGCAAATTCCTTGCTGTGAATCTGCATCTGTTCATGCATGGATAACTCTGCGACGCGGAGGTCAATGTTCGAATCCCGCTGATGGAGAGTAAAATCTCCTGTGACCCATTCATTTAAATGGGGGCCAGGCCTTTGAGCACTCAGCAATTATGGGATGAGAAAACTCGCGCCGTGCTTTAAACAACTCACCGTTTGAAGCGTTCTTTTTTGGGGACGTGGGATTGCCTAGTGGTTAGAGCATCCGGCTATTGATTACTCTGCGACGCGGAGGTCAATGTCGAATCCCGCTGATGGAGAGTAAAATCTCCTGTGACTCATTCATTTAAAATGGATGGCCTAGTGGTTAGAGCATCCGGTTACTGTTAACTCAGCAGCGCGGAGTTCCAGTGTTCGAATCCCGCTGAATGGAGAGTACAATCTGCCTGCTGCTCATTCATTTAAAATGTACTGTATGTAGCCTTAATGTATCGTATATATATATATGTATTATTATATATATATATATATACTATATATATATACATATATATATATATATATATATATATATAATATATATATATATATATATATATATATATATATATATATATATACTATTTATATATATATTATATATATTATATATATTATATATCTATTATATATATATATTATATATATATATATATATATTAATAACATTTGGGCAGGTTCTATATAGCTCTCCAGAGTCTCTAACCCTATAGGAATAATATAAGAGTAAATACTACCGGCTGCATTAGCTCATCTTTCACTAGTGTGAACACGTACATGAGTTACGGCTTACGTTTGTGTAAGACGTACGTGGCCTAGCCACGTACATGGGTTAGGCCTAAAATACATCAGGAAAGTAGCTGAGGATATGAAAATAGTTGTTGTGATGACGTCATAGCATAGTAGGCTAGAACAAACGGGGTAGGGGATAAGAAAAACAGTCAGGAAAGTAGCGGAGTGTGACGCCCGTACATGGAAAGTAGCTCAGGAACGCACGTGAGCCTTAAGAACGTACATTAAAGTGACCTATGGATGACGTCATAGCTTAAAAGGCTAGAAAACAAAGGGGGTAGGGGTAAAAAATGTACATGAGAACTCAGGAACGTACATGAAAACAGCTCAGGAACGTACATGGAAGTAGCCAGGAATGTACATGAATATGGAAAGTACCTCATGAAAGTGCCTCAGGAAAGTACGCCAGCGATGGAAAATACCCACGAATGTAGCTGCCGCATGCTAGATGCTAGAAAGTACCTCAGGAAAATCGCTGGCATTGCTAGAAGCTAGTTTCTAGCTTGCCTTGGGGTTTGTGATTCTAACTAATATATATATATATATATATATATATACTATATAATATATATAATATATATATTATAATATATATATATATATATATATATATATATATATATATATATATATCTATATATATATATATTATATATATATTATATATATATATATATATATTAATATTACTTACTCATTATTAATTATGCACGAAATACTTTCTTTTTCATACAATTTTTTTTTTCAGATTTTGTATGATCATTTTATTTATTTTGCTTCAATTAAGTCGTCAACTTTTACAACCTCGAAACTCTATTTAAATCCGATCAAAAGTTTGCATAAATGAAGTTTTATAGTGATAAGTAAACAAGAATATTTGCTGTGAAAATAAAGATTGGATATATATATATATATAGTATATTATATATATATATATATATATATATATATATAATATATATTATAATAATAATATATATATATAAATATATATTTATATATATATATATTATATTAAATATATAAATATAATTATTTAATTACTATATATATATTATATATTATAAATATATAAATATAATATATATATATATATATATATATAATATCATATATATATACTATATATATATATATATATATATATATATATATTATATATATATATATATATATATATATATATATATATATATATTATATCATATAATACTATATATATACAGTATATTTATATATTTACTATATAATATATATATATATATATATATATATATATATAATATATTTATATATATATTACTATATATATATATAATATACTATATATATTTGGTTTTCCAAATTTTTAATATCCAAGAAACCGGATGTGAATGCGGATGTCTAATTTTACACATCCTTTGATGCGGATGCGTCATCGTGGATCACATATGTTTCCCATTCCCCTATATATAAAAGCTATAGCTCTGATATATATATACTATATCATATATATATATATATATATATATACCTATATATATATTATATATAATATATATATATAATATATATATAATATAGATATATATACATATATACTATATATATTATTATATATATATATATATATATATATATATAGAGAGGAGAGAGAGAGAGAGAGAGAGAGAGAGAGAGAGAGAGAGAGAGAGAGAGAGAGAGAGAGAGAGAGAGAGAGAGAGAGAGAGAGAGAAGGGAAAGTAGCTCTATCGAGGAGGTGAAATTACCTTCCATTGGGTTGCAGGGTACATCCCATGACACCCCAGTGCCCAATGGTTCGCCCATCTTGCCTGTACCACATAAGACCACTTATCTACATGCCAGGAATGTGAAATTGTATGAAATGTATGAGTGCTTGAAATGTTAGAGGAATAAATGGAGAAGAGAAGAGGTGAGAGATGATGGATGTATTTAGAAAGGTTAAATTTTATTTCCTTGCTGTGACAAAAAAAAAGATGAAAGAAAGTGGTGAAGGCGAGTGGTATGGGGTGAAATTCGTGCGTGCTGAAGGCGAGAGGAATGGGAGGGGGAGCAGGAATCGGAGCAGGAGCCGGAGATGGATTCCAAGTATAAATCTTTTTTAAGAGTGAGAGTTCTAGAATTTTAATGGTTAAATTTAAATTAGAAGTCAAAGTCTGTGTTTTTGAAACATATGGTTTATCTGAGGATGATGTTGAGGAGAATGTGAATTTCTGTGATAATGTGAATATTGTTTTGGATGAAGTGAGTAAGAGCTTCATATTGATTGTGTTGGGCAACTTAAATGGTTGGATAGGTTATTAAAAAAGGGATGGTATAGCTGGTGCCTTTAGGGTTGCGTGAGAAAATGAGAATGGTAGAAAGGTGATTGATTTCTGTGAGGTGAGAGGTATGCGTATAAGTAATACATTCTTCGGGCTTAATAATATTCATAAGTATGTGACAGTTGGGGTAGGTAGATATGGTATCGAAGTGAAAAGTATGATTGATTTTGTGTTGGTTAAGAAGAAATTATGGTATGTGATGTAGATTAAATCAGTGTTGGGGGTTGGGAATAGGAATATCAAATCATTATGTTGTTTTATGTAAGATTAAGTTAGTGAGTTCATGGATGGAACGGAAAGGTATAAGGAAGGAAGTTGGGAGAATTAAGAGGGAGAAGTTAAGTGAACAGGTTATAAGGAAAAGTATGTGAGAACACTTGGAAATAAATCAGTTGAATGGGAACAAGATGAAACAGAAAAAATCTGCACTCAAATTAAGAAAGCCATGTGAGAGAACCATCTGGATGTGCTAAAGTATGAAGTAAGAATGTCAATAGTGAGTGGTGGAATGAGGAGGTGATGGAAGCTGTTAAAGCTAAAAAGAGTGGCTTTGTTGAATATACTAAGTGTCATTGATGAGATCTCAAAAGAAATGTGTATGGAAATATATAATGGGGGGAAAGGAAGACTAAAGGTTGCATACGTAGGAGGTAAAAAAAAGGAGGTAAATTAACAGTTTGAATGGAAGATGAATGAAGATTTACAGTAGAAAAGGACTTTTTTCTGGAAGGAAGTACGATAGGTTAAGAAAGAGACTAAGGAGAATCTTCATAGAATAATAAATAGGGATGGTACTTTCGCGACAGATGAAATGGATGCGAGGAGAATATGGAGGGAACACTTCGAAAATCTGAAAAATTGGTAGTAATGAGCAGGTGAAAAATGAAAGTGTGTGGGTTTCATAGTGTAAGAAGAAATAGGTATTTTGGGGATGAGGAAAGTAGGGAACGAGTAGGAAGAATGCAATAGGTAGAGTGAGAAAGTTGAAGGCATAGATGAAATTACTGGTGAAATGATCAAGGATGGAGGTTAGATTGTGATTAACTTTATATGGAAGTTGTGTAATAAAGCGTTTATGAAGAGTTTAGTTCCTAAGAATTAGTGTAAAGGGTAAAGAAAATAAGGGGAACTGCAATATCTATAGGGAATTAAGTTGTTTATCGAGTATTATATAATATAGTATATATTCTATATATATATATATATATATATTATATATATATATATATATATATATATATATATATATATATAGAAAAATATAGCGAATATATATATACTATATATAATATAAATATAAATATATATATATCATACTATATTTATATATATATATATATATATATAATAATCATATATACTATACTATATACTATATATATATATATATAATATATATATATATATATATATATTATATATATATATATACTATATATATATATATATATATATATATATATATATATTATATCATAATCAAGTATCTTATACTATATATATATATATATATATATATTATATATATATATAATTATATATTATATATATATATATACTATATATATATATATATATATATAGTATATATATATATATATATATATATATATATTCTGGTATTTTGGTTGAAAGAGTGCGTCGAGTGACTGAAGGACTGATTGGCCAAGAGTAGTGGACATTTAAAAGCGGCAAAGGAGGTGTAGATCAAATTTTCACATTGAAACAAATGATTGAGAAAATGAGAGAGAAAGAATATATTATATGACAGGATTAATAGGGAAGCTCCGTAGCAGGTGTTAGCGATATATGATGTCGGTGGTTGGCTTTTGAATGGAATAAAATGCATGTATGACGATAGTAGTGAAGCATGTGTAAGAATAAATGGAAATGAACGCGAATGGTTTAATATTAATAGTGGAGTGAAGCTGGGATTCTTTGTCTCCTTAGCTATTTAATTTGTATATGGATGGGGTGATGAAAGAATTAAAGGTAGGATTAATACGGAAATTTTTGACTGATTGAGAATGAAAGAGAGTGGAAGATGTCTGCATATTGTACACTGATGATTTGGTTTTGTGTTGCAAATCTGAAGAAAATTTAAGAGGACATAGAGGAGTTTGGCAGGATGTGTAAAAGAAATTGCTTGAAAGTAAATGTAGATAAAAGCAAGTTGATGGTAATGAGTGAGGAGAGCCCGCGGTGTGAAATTATGTTGGATGATTAGCAATTGGAACGAGTATCCGAGTTTAAATTCATAGGCTATATGTTGGATTAAAAGGGAACGAATGATGCAGAATGAAATAGGAAATTTGTGAATAGTAGGAAGGTGCCTGATCCAAATAAATCTTTGGTGAATACAAATGGAATAAGTCTAAAGTACACTAGGATTTTACTTGAGGGTATGTTATTACCGGTGTTAATGTATAGTACTGAAACTAAGGTACAATCTGTTCAGATGGACAATCTTAGGGGCTTGTTAGGTGTGAGAAAAATTGATAAAATTAATAAGAATGTGTTAGAGAGTTGTGAAGTGTGAAGAAAAACGCAAATGAGAGAATAGACAAGAGTGTATTTAGATATTTTAGCATATGGAAAGTATGGATAGTAGTCGGTTGGCTAAGATTATGCATAGTGGTGAGTGATTTGGGATCAACCAGCTGGGAGACCGAAGTAAAAGTGGATAGAGTCAGTAAAGGAACATATGAAGGAAAGAAATGTGAGTTTGGCAGAGAAGAGAAGAAAGGTTCAAAATAGGAGTGAATGGCGTGGTTTTGTGAGAGGGTTTGGTAGTGGGCCTAGCCCTAGGGATGAACCCTGCATATGCGAGATACCACAGTAAAGGCCCGTCGCAGTCTTGTGAATGAAGCCCAATGGTGTATTTTTTTCCTGCGACAAGCTCTCCTTAGGCCTATGGTGATGATGTTAGGGAGGGGCTTCTTTTGACATACCTTCATGCTTTTCTACTTACCTACCCTATTTCCGTACATGCTACGCACCCTCCCCACATATGTGGGAAGTGATAGTTGTATATATATATATATATATATATATATATATAATATATATATATATATATATATATATATATATATATATATATATATATATATATATATATATATATATATATATATATATATATATATATATATATATGAAATAAAAAATAACAATATTCTTATTAATACTATTCAAAAAATTAATCAAACACTAGAAAACAAATTAATAACTTTCAATATTTTATACATCCGCAACATCCGCATTTAATAATTGCGGATGCGAATGTTTCAAAATCGTGAATTGCGGATGCGGATGTCACATAAATCACTAATATATATAATGCGACAAACTTGAATCATCAACTGTATATTTCCGGGATTTACTTGAGAGTTGAGATCACTGGACAAAGAAAGAGAAGAAGATGGAGGAAGGAAGAAGGAGGAAGGAGGAAGGATGGAGGAAGGAGTCTGAGAAGGAGTCAGAGTTGGTACCGGCACCGGTGCTGGAGCCGATGCGGTGCTGAGTTAGTAAACATTCGTTTAGCCCCATATTGGTATCAATGTATATGTTTATAAGATCGTAGATCTCAAATATGGGGATTCAAGTTTCTAATAGATGTCTGGGGACTCCCCCAGAGGTGGTCCCCAACTGAAATAAAAGAAGAAAGGCATGGAATGCAAAACAGAAGAGGAAGGATAAATAGGACTGGAGGAAGAGCACGGATGCATCTTACAAAGATAACCCGTTTTCTAAAGGTTGAAGACTGACATTTCTATTTTCAAATCTCGTTTTCTTTTTATAAACGTGAACTAAAATATATTGCTTGCTATTTTATTTTATAAGTTTCGTTTTACATTTACTCTTTGTGTTTAATTTTTAATTTAAATTTTAATTTATTTTCAAATTTTTATTATTTTTATTTATTTTTTTATTTATTTTCTGTTTTATTTGCTTAAAACATTTTGTTTTTACTAAAATTTTTATGCTTTTCATGTTTATAACGTAAAAAATTTAAGTTTATACACACCCTAAAGCAGTAAATCAGTAAATCAGTAAATCAAACCTCCCTCCCTACCCCACCTATGATCTATTGATCTATTGATCTATTGATTCAAGTCATATTTTGTATAACATAACACAAAACTTTTATTTATTTTTATTTTATTTTGTTTAAAAATATATTTTTTACCAAGAATGGGAAGAGAAAAAGAATGTGAAAGGAGGTTTCTAGAACCTAACACCCATAGGAAAAGATCCTTCATCACTTGTTTTAAGTGCGACGATAAATTCATACTCTTTGTTTAAAATCATAATTATTTATATTATATTTAGCTCAAAACTATTTCCTTACTTAAATATTTATAAGCAAAATCAGTTTTGAAATTATGTTAATCATTCAGTTACGTTTTCAGTAATTATATTTTATATTAGATGAGAATTAATTTAAAATGTAAATTCTATTATGTAAACACATAGGTATATTCGATAAATGATTCATAATATTTTGATGGATACATTGAAGGTTTTGATATATATAATAATTATATTAAAGTCACTAGTAATGAATAATATAAAGATTATATAAAATTCACGCCCATACTTATCACATTTTATGTATATTTAAATGAATCAGTTATAATATTATATAATGATATTGTTTTATATTAATAATATCTATCATATATATATATATATATATAATGAAATATAAAGGATTATTATAAATGTTATATAAGGCAATTTATATAAGATGAATGAAATAAAAAATCCTGCCAGAGTAGGATACTATTACATCACTAATTATTATATGTAATTAATATATTAGTGAATTTAATAATATATATATATATATAAAAAGAAAAAACAAGGAAAAAAAATTACAACAAAAAGAAAAAAAAAAAAAAAGTAAAAGAAGTTCAATAGAAAAGATTAAATATATATATCGATATATATTATTATAAATATATTTGCAAATAATCATAGAGGTTAGCGTGTATTACTGGTGGTACGCCTACATATCCTATAATATTTTTCATTATTATATATGAATATATTATATAGCGAAGATAAAGGGTGATATGTGCATTATTTATATTTAGGTAATGATCAAAGTAATGAACAAAATATGATATGATATTAGATAATAATAATGTAATAATATTATTTATTTTATAAACATTTCTTTAAACATTTGAAAGTATATTTCGTCTGTTTGTTAATGATTTTGTGTGTATAATAAGTTTGTGAATTTATTATATGAATGGATAACAATAAGTTTATTGGTAAATTTAATATAAGATTACTTAATGTAGTCTGATTATCGCTGAATAACACATATATATATTATGTAAAATAAAAAAAATATTATCTTGGTATTATAATAACATATATATATATATTAGTTTGTAATTCCAATAATTTGTACAGGTAATAAAACTTTACGTTATAATATATCTTATTATATTACATGTGCAATCTGATAAACTACGTATTTTGAAATGGTGTGTAGAAAGTATTATAGTTTACACTAGTAAGTAAAATAAAGTGAAAATATGATAATTTAAATTGCAAATTAATAGTTCTAAATTTCATAGTAATAAAGTCGAAGATTGACAAAGATATTTGTAGTATAGAGTTAAAATATGATATAATTATATATACACTATAAGAACGTTATAAATACGTTTCAAACTGTATAAATTGTATATTTGATTAAATCTTTTATAATAGAATTTACTGTATAATAGCAGTTATATATAGACTTTACAAAATTTATCTAATTATAATATTTTTTTTATTTTTAATAAAAATATCATTTTATAGATTATTCAAATTATTAAAACTTAAGATAGGAATAAATTAAATTAATTCAATTGGATAAGCTGGATAAATAAATGGGTATATTTAATAATATATAATTATAGAAAATTTTTTTATAAGAATCTTACATATACTCTTTGCACAGCTATCATATTATTAAAATATTTAGGGTAATTTACTAAATAATATATCATTTGTTTGGTCAATTAGTAACAAATTTGGCTCAACGGTACGATAAATATTAATTATGAATAATAATATAAATAATAATTGACTACCTGTATAATTACATGGATAAGTATAACTATAAAATCATTAACTGGATTATGAGGATTAAGTTTTATAATTTAATATATATATATATAATGTTATATATATATTTTTATATTATTATAATATATATATATATTATAATCTATCTATACTATATTAATTTAATAATTATATATTATATATTATTATATATATATTATTTATTTATATATAATTATATTAATATATATATATATATTATATATATATATATAATATATAATATATTATATAATATATATTATATATATATATATTATTATATATATAATATATATATATATATATTATAATATATATATATTATATATTAATATATATAGTATATTATATTAATTATATATATATATATTAATTATTATATTATATATTATTAATATATACGTATATATAAATATATATATTATATATATTTATATTATATATATATATATTATTATATATATTTATATATATATTTAATAATATATATATATTATTTTATATATATATTTTATATATTAAAAATAAAGTATAAAAAATTATGTATATAATTAAGAAATAATAACCAAGAAAATCTAAACCCATTTTTATTATCGCTAGTTTCGGGTGATTAATCAACGTCTTTACATTATCATAAGGCTTGGACATATTAACTTGAACATATAACAAATTTTTTAATATAATAATACTTAGTAACAATTTACCTTATTTAAGTTGGTGCATATACTTTTAAACCTTATTTCTATCTCGGAAGAAGAATAGGTAAAAGTTTGTAAACACGTTTATAGCCAGTTTAAAAGGATTACAGGAAAAGTTGTAGATCGATGCCAGGCCTGTTGAACATTTATATATTTAATATGCAGATTATGATGTTAGTTTTTAACGTGAAGTTTAAAATTTAAAAATTTATCATTGTTAATATGCTTATTTCTTTTTTATATAAATTTTCTCTGTCGGTAAAGTCTACTATATCAAATTTACTCCATCACACAATTCTATATACTAAAAATGGATTTATATGGTTTGAAACATAAAATATAAATAATATGAATAACAATCTAATATATAAAATTCTATGTAATGAAGATATGTTGTTACATATTATTCGTTTAGGTCATATGATAAAATTTACCTTTTTATATAATATATATATTATTATATACTTTAATATATAAATTGTCGGATATATATTTATATAGTATTTATTATATATATATAGTATATATATATATTATATATAATATAGATAGCGATGCTTAAAATATTTATAGGTTTATTTTTGGTGTCAATATTATAATAAACATAGCTTATAAAATACAAATTTAAATAGATTTAATAATATAATAGATTGTTATCATGTTTAAGAAATTATTACAAGGGTTCAACTCAAATTTCCACTGTCAACATTCTTATGTTAGTTTGTTATAAATTGTTTATGATAATATTATTCTAAATATTATAAAATTTCAATAATAAATTAAGCTATAAAAGAAAATATAAGTAATACTTTTAAATAATTATATTTCACTCAATCGTAAATATATACATATATAATTTATATAATCAGCCAAAATAACTTGTGACGGCTGGGCCTAAGTTTTAATATATGTGCTAGCTAGTACTATGATTTAACGAAGTTTCTAAAGTATTTATAAGTTAAATAGAAAGAAAGCCATAAATTTGTTTTTGAGTTTTTTAAAAATAAACATAAAGAAAATAGGTTTGAATTTTTTCATAATTAACCTAAAATAAAATAATTTATAGATTTTTCAATTTGATTTGTGCGTATTTCAAGAAAAGGGTCCATCATATACTCGTTTAATGAAATGGATTGATCGGATTTGTTTGTTAGGGTCAATTCATTGACACAACTTGGTTAAATGAAATCGGACAATTGAAATGGCTAGTGAGAAGCTAATTATATGACACAGATCGTTTATCTGAAATATGAGTATCTGGTGAAGAAAAGATTATGAGGTAAAGCTCTTAAAATGTTGTTATTTTATTGGAGATCACTAACAATTGATTAAATACATAAGTATAATATAGATACCTACTCAATTAAATAACTTAGAAGAATCTTAAATTAGTACACACTACACGTCAAAAAGAAAGATAGGAACTTTGCATCATAACAGAGTTGGTTGCGAGTGATTTTTAAAGAGAGATAATTTGTCAAATTTGGAAAGCTTGCAAGTAGAAATGAAAGACACCGTGATTCTCTTAGGTGACCAGTATGAAACCGTAAGATTATTTGAAAGAGATTTTAACGATTGCATAGGGTTCCTGTCTGCGCTTAGCGTGTGTACAATCTATATAGAGATAGGAAAGTATATAATTTGGATAAATAATCATAACGAGTATATATAATGGAATCTAAAAAGGAAGATCTATAAATAGATTGACTCACAAGTGTAGTAAAATTTAATAATTGCCAATATACCGTTTTTTAGCTTTGTGATAAAGAAAGTTTTACTTATTAGATAGTTGATCATTAATAGCTACTTCAGTATAAAATATTTCTACTAATTTGTTAAAGTTTTACGATCTTTAGTCTTTGGAGCGTGGTAGCAAATATGACTCTAGCATTTCCGAAATAGATTTTGAAGGTAGTTAAGACACTTAATTTCTTTCAAATATCAAAAAATATTGATTATTGAATACTGTATGGATGATTTTTCTGAAGAGAATGAGAATTGGTCGCAGAATATGGGGGATGGTATGATAATGATTTCCAAAAGTTTTATTATAGGAGATACCAATTTATGTTCAGCAAATGCGAATAAGAAAAGACTACGATAGATAGTACTTATCCCTATGTAGGTGGCATCACGTACCGCAAATTATGTATTTTAGATTTATCACCCTTAAGAATTATGACTAATATAAAGGTAAGGAAGTTTATCTTTAACTTTGAAGAATTTTCGAATTTTTATTTCATTTGAACTACAGAGCTAATCTGAAATTGAACTGGGGGAAATTTGATTTTAATATTCCTTTTATTCTGCGTTCACTCCTTCTTCCTCCTTCATTCTTTCTTCTTCCTCTCAAAAATACAGGTAATGTATAATATAATGAGTTCTTTTTGCGCTATATTATATTAGATAGGGCGAGAATTATTTTTGGATGGTATTTTATTGCATCGGAAGTTGTTTGGTTTACTGATATAAATTGTCAATGTAATTACTAGGTGCAATAATCCATTCGTTTATAATTGCGTCTTCTGTAGCGTAGCTCGCTTGCAATTCATCTCGTGAAAGATCTCAATATATGAAGATGAGATCTTGTATGCTCTATCAAAAAGCGTTTTAAGTAAACTAATTTTATAAACATGCGGGATATATGAATTGAATTTAGTTGTTAATCCTGTGAATGTTGGTTTCCTATAAACGCTTTTTTGAAATTTGTTGTTTTCCTATATATTTTTTTAATCAAGAAATGAAGGAATTTCTTCTTCAATATCACTGTGATTATATTGTGGTCGTGCTTTGAATCTCGATCGACATAACCTGTTCCATAAGTAAATTAATAATTTCCGTGTCTGTATATATCTTATATATAATATATTAAATTTTGAGTTATTTATTAAATTATTATATATATGATGCATAAAGAACAAACTACTTATTTCATTATATCTGATATGCTATGATATTAATAAGAAAATAAAAGTAATTTACATAATATTATATATACTAAATATTTAGCAAATATAAAATAACTATAAATCCATGATTATAATAGAGTGCAAATATAGTCCACCGCATTCATAATAACTTAGGTAACTTGAGTATATTATATTAATATATATATATTAATTATATATATATATTAATAAATGTTACATATTATATATATATATATATAATATATATAATATATATATATATATATATTTAATATATATATATATTTATATATTATATATATTATATTAATTATATATATAGTGTGTTAATTATATATATATATAATATATAATTATATATATATATATATATATTATATATATAATTATTTATAATTTTTATAATATAATATATTAATATATTATATATTAAATTATATATTATATATATATAATATATATATATATTATAATATATTATTATTAATTTATATATATATATATATATATATATATTTATATATATATATATATTATATTATTTAATATTATACGTTTAATTTATGCAGATATTTGTGATTTTATTTATTAACGAAAGTTTTGTTTCTGAATATATTAGTCCTATGATAAACCTGGGATCCTATTAATCTTTGAAATAGCGGTCTTAGGGAGTCCAATTCATTCGAAGAATATATATGATAAGATGAGTATTTGTATGCTCTTATACGAAAGCGTTTTTAAGTAAATTAATTTTATAAACATGCGAGATGAAAGAATTGAATTTAGTTGCAAATTCTGCAAAGGTTAGTTTCTTTGAAACGCTTGTTTGGAATTTATTTGTTTCCTTTAATATTTTTTTACATTCAAGAAATGACAAGTAGATTTCTTCTTCAATATCCACTGTGAATTTAATATTGTGGTTGTTTATTTGAATTGATATATGTAAAAATAATCATTTCGTGTCTGTATTATATATTATATATTATATTATATATAATATTATATTATATAATTATATAATATATATATTAATATATTATATATATTATTATATATTATATATATATATATAATATTATATATATATATCTTATTAATATAGTATATAATATATATATTATTTATAATTATATATATATATATATATATATATATTAATATATATATTAATATATATATATACTAATGATATATGAATATATATTTTGTTGTATACTTACTATAATGAAGTTTGTGTATGAAGATATTACCCTAAATATATATATTTATATATATCGAGTTTCAGTTACTGGACTCCTTGCACCTCTACCAACATCTACAGAGTGAATTAACCTATATAACGTATAATTCAAATAGTGATATAATCGCTTGAGAATATTAATATATAAGCTGTACTATGCCTTACTAGTATTGAGTTATGGAAGTATAATTGGTGTAATATATATATATGATTTACGGAATGCCGGCTACTTATATACCTAAGCACTGATTTTCTATTTACTATAATTTAAATTTTTCTCATATGCAACATTTTATTATAATTTTTATATAATATATATCATTATATATGTATGTATGTATATATAGCTGTCTACAGTATTACCTATATATATATATATTATATCTTATATATATATATATATATATATATATATTATATATTTTTATATATATATATATATATATATTATATATATATATAGTATTAAACCACTTTAATCTCATATACATACCTTATATCCTATGGTGTATTTCTGTACGTATGTTTGAGGGCTCAAATTGATAATATATACTCTAATTACATCATGTTCTTTTATCTTTATGTGTTATCATTATATTTATTCACTTTCTTTATAACATGGCTAACTAGACCCAATTTTTAAAACCAAATCTGATCGGTTTTCCTCTAATAAACATTTTACAAGAATGATGTCCATAAAAGGGAATCATCTGTTCATCGATACTAAGATGCTTTTCTGTATGACCCAAATTGTTTTAGCACTTGGTCACATGAACATACAAGGGGTGTATTTTAGCTATTTTATCTCCATGAACTAGTGTCTGATTATTATCTGTATAATGAAAATATTTCTTGATTGCTACAAATCGGTTTTTTAACATGGTATTCATAGCAATTGGAACTTCTAAGTCTTCTTGCTTTGACGAGAAAGACTGTGATATCCGGATAACATAAAGATTTCAATTAATTTATATAACAACATTCTCTTTAGTAAGCAGCATATATATAACAATATTCTGATGTCTGACAAAAATGGTACATATTCAAACGCGTTCATGGCACTTAAATTATCTAAAAGCTTAATCAGTATAAACGATGCTCACAACTACTTTATATATATTATATATTATAGGCCAAAACTGCTACGCTAAATATAACGTTCGCATAACTCTTGTAAAACTGATGATACGGAATCGTATATATTGATGTGCTTTTCTAAGTTTAAATCTAACATCACTGCAATTATTGAGCTAATTAAATAAATTGACACTAATAGGAAAGATCTACAACGTTAGTTGGAGATGAAGTGTGGATTTGATAGTGCAAGAAAGAAACTATTAAGTTTGGGGTTGAGAATTAGTAAAGGAGAGAGCCAAGGTTAGAGTTGAGAAAGTAAAGAATAATAAATCAGTGCCAACATAATGGAATTACTATTCACCATCTATGTTAGAATCTTCCATTATTTGTTTTTAGATTTCCTATTATTTTAGCATTTCTATTAGTTTGTTAGTTTATTAGTTTCATACAAAAAAATACATTTTGTCTTGAAAAAAATGATCTTCCTAATTAAGTTTTCTATTAATAAAATAATTTTAAAATAACATAATTGTCTGAATATGACTTGGTACTTGTTACGAAAGTGTTTAACATTTATTTTTTAGTATTTTATAAAATTTATCCATTATTTATATTTATATTCATTCTATAAATTAAAAGTAAATATTAAAAATAAAATTTTGTAGCTTTCAAATAATTTCGGGGATTCGAGAGAGCCATGAAAGATCCCTTTGCTACTTCTCATAATATATTATTATACTATATATATATATAATACTACTATATATATATATATATATTATATACTATATATATTATATATATAATATATATAATAATATATATATATATATCATATATATATATATATATTTATAGTATAATATACTTACTATTATATATATACTATATATATAGTATATTATATTAATAATATAATAATATATATATAAATATATATAGTATATATATACTAGTATATAATAATATATATAATATATATTAATATATAGTAATATATAATAATATATATATATAAATAGATTATATGATATATATAGTATATATATATATATATATAGTATATATAACATTAATAATATATATTATATAATATATATATATAATAATATATATATATTATATATAGATATATATATTATATATTAATATATAATTTCTTCTTATAAGGATTCAATCTCTGTTTGTCATTGATTTTTTTTCCAATGTTTACTCCCATTTTAATCGTTTGACGTTTCTAGATTTACGTTTACTTTACGAGTTGGAGAAGAGGAGAAGAGAGCGAGAGAGAGAGAGAGAGAGAGAGAGAGAGAGGAAGAGAGAGAGAGAGAGAGAAGCGAGAGAGAGAGAGAGACTTTAATTCTTTATTTCGTAAGCACAAAGCTTACATAAGAAAAAAAGAATACATAAAGACAATAAAAAAAAATACATAAAACAATAAAAATAAATTACATAATCAAAAATAAAATAGAATCTATTATTTGACTATGTACATAATTTATCTATTGATAGATAGATAGATAGATAGATAATAGATAGATAGATAATAGATCGATAGATAGATATAATAGACTAAATAGATAGATAGATAGATTAGATAGATTGATAATATATTACTATATATATATATTATATTAATATTATTATAAATACTTATATATATATATATTATTATATATTATATATAAGATAATATATATTATCTATATATACTATATATATACTATATAGTATAAAACAGATAGATAGATAGAAGAAGATAGATAGAATAGGGCTAGATAGATAATTAAATAGATAGATAGATAGATAGATAGATAGATAGATAGATAGATAGATAGATAGATAGATAGATAGATAGATAGATAGATAATTATAGATTTGTTTGATTTAGAATAAAATGGTTTTTGTGTGACACAAGGAAAAGAGACGTGATTTTAAACCTCTCATTAAAATTCGATTAGAAGAAACCTTTACTTTCTTCATTCTTTATTTTAGGTCCTAATTTAACCTT
Organism: Trachelipus rathkii; assembly: GCA_015478945.1. Lineage (NCBI taxonomy): Eukaryota > Metazoa > Arthropoda > Malacostraca > Isopoda > Trachelipodidae > Trachelipus > Trachelipus rathkii. The sequence continues at coordinate 17,430 of JABUQX010005672.1, forward strand.
TTCTTTTGTCTAACAGAATGAATCCAATGCCAATATCTTCTTGTACGTAAATACTTTTAATACACGTTTTTTTTCTTTGTTTTTTTTCATATTTTGTATTTAACCTGAAATGCAATTAACTGATTTTAATTTTGTATTTATATTTGTATACCAATTTTTTTTGTGTATATTTCTGTATATTTTATTTGTTTTATTTTAGTGTTTTTTATTGTATTATTTTTTATTATGTATATTTTTGTGCAATGTATATTTTGTATCTATCTTGTATATTTTATGAGTATTTTTATTATAAATGTTTTTAATATTTGTTTTTTATTTGGATTTTGTGTTTAACTGGAAATGTATATAAATGTTTTTAATTTTGCATTTAATATATTCTCATTTTTTATATATTTTATTTACATTTTATTAAAACTTTATTCTTTTCCTTTTAGTTTAATTGTCAAAATAATTTAATTTCGTCTAAATTGTTTCAAATTGCTTTTATTTAGTTAATTTAACTTATTCTTATTTGTTTATAATATTTTGCTATCTGTTCTTGTTATGTTTATATTTTTAATTACGCTCATATTCCGTAATTAATGTTCTTACTTTTTATTTTAATTGGTTCAAATTGGACTTTTATTTGTTACTTTTTATTTTAAATTGGTTCAAATTGGACTTTTATTTGTTACTTTTTATTTTTGATTGGTTCAAATTGGACTTTTATTTTTATGTTATCTTTTTAATTGTTCTCTTTTTCACTTTTATTTGTTTACTTGTTATTTTGTGTTCTACTTTGATATGAACAAAAAAAACTTTTTTTTACTTAAAACTTTTATTTTCCTTGTATTTAATTGTCTAAATATTTCAAAAAAATATTTTTTAATTTGGTTCAAATTGGACTTTTATTTGTTACTTTTTATTTTTGATTGGTTCAAATTGGACTTTTATTTGTTACTTTTTATTTTTAATTGGTTCAAATTGGACTTTTATTTGTTACTTTTTAATTCTTGTATTAAAATTAATATGTAATTTGTTACTTTTTATTTTTGATTGGTTCAAGTTGTATTTTTATTTGTTACTCTTTAATTCTTGTATTGAAATTTATACGTGTATTTCATTTTACATTATTTTTAATTTATTTAATTACACATAATTTTAATTAACACGTTTAATTTACAAATAATTTTGAAAATATTTAATAATATTTTTATTCACATTTTTATATTTAACAGAAATTGTTTTTAATTATTTTTTTTTTTTTTAATTAACTATAATATATTTTACAAGTTCAATTTCTTTTGTTCACTAATAAGAAAAATTACTGTAAAATCTTTTCTATCGTCTTTATTTAATTTATATTCTGTATTTAGCAGAAAATATAATTAGCAAAATTATTATTTTTATTTTTTCTTGGTTTGCTTAAAAGATAGTAATATTTTTATTATTTTTAATTTTTTTTTTTGGTTCGCTTAAAAGATAGCAACATTTTAATTTTTTTTGGTTGACTTTCAAGATAGCAACATTTAAGTTAAAACTCAGCAACATATTTCTTGGTTGGTTTAAATAATCAGCGTTTCCCAACCGGGGTCCACTACTAGAATCATTGGATTAAATTATATATTAGCTTTCACTAACCTACAAATAAATATTTAATTTAGCAATATTACATACTAGTATATGGAGGTCCACATACGTAAAGTTAGGACTCAGGGGGTACACACGTAAAATTAGGACTCAGGGGGTCCACAGACGCAAAGTTAGGGCCAGGGGGTCCACCATGATCGTAATAAGTTAGACTCATGAGGCTCAGCATACTAAATTAGGATCAGGGGGTACACATACGTAAAATTAGGACTTAGGGGGTCTACATAAGTAAAGTTAGGATTCAGGGGGTCCACATGCGTAAAGTTAGGACTCAGTGGGTCCACATACGTAAAGTTAGAACTCAGGGGGTCCACAAGGAAAAAAAGGATGGGAACCCCTGAATAAAAACGAAAGCAATTTTATTTTTTCTACATTGGTTTAACATATGGCAACATTTTTATCTTTTATTGGTTGGTTTAAATGATTCTTATTATTCTTGTATTTAACTGGAAAATTATTTAATTGTATTTTTTTTCTTAATCTTGTATTTAACACAATTTATTTATTTATTTATTTTTTTTTTGTTGGTTGGTTGGTTTTAAATATACTCTTATAGAAATTTAATTATAATTTTTGTATATAAATGTAAGTGCATTTAACAGTACTTTTATTCTTATTCTTCTTATTTATAACTGTAAATACTGTATATTTAACTATATTTCTATTTTTCTAGGTTGGTTTGAAAAATAGGTTTACAAGAATATTGAAAAACGGAATAAAAAGATATTATGTGATTGGAAATTTTAAATCGATGATTTAAAGAGAATTCTTAAGTGCTTATCTGATGTTTGAAGAATACCAAATAAATAAATAAACAAACAAAAAAAATAATAATAAGTAAATAAATTGTTTTTGTTAAATCATATTATAGTTATAGACAGAAAAGTTGACTGGCTTTCAATTACTGTTGCACTCGTGACTTGACAAATGGTACTAATAGCGAATTGATTATCTAAAAGTGCACTGCCCTGAGTTTATTCACCATGGATCATCGGTTCCAATAGGAGAGTGTGTCTGTGGAATTGAAACGCTAAACTAAATAAACTCCATTACAATAACAATGCTTAAATATTGTATACATTTTAATATACGAAACCCACCTTCTCGGAACACTCTGTTGCTGCAGTTTAATTAAGGGCGTGAAGAAGATTCTGCGCCAGACTCATAACAAACTGGCAGCTCTCGTGTGTTCTATACGCATGAGAGAGTGATTCCTGTCCAAGTTGCCTTCCTGAGAAGCCAAGCAAGGTCAAGTAGGTCGAAGCTATTCTATAGTATTTAACATAAAGCCACGTTGCCTACATTAGTAAGTGACCTAAAAGTCTATATTTACAAAATTCAGGTTTCTTCTGATTGTAAGAGAATGATTGCATCGCAAGAAATACAATTTGCAGTCAATTTTTAGCCATGATGGATAAATTTCTTGATTTATTTTATTTCCTTTTAATGTCAGATGAGGATCAATTCCATTTAAAAGGTTTGTTAGCAATAGGAATCATAACTGTCGCTTTGGACTGATAAAACGAAATTTTTAGAAACTACTTCACATCATAAAAGTCGCAGTTGTGTATGCTGTTGCATTCATTAAATTTACTGTATATTAGTCTCAGCTAATGGTATTTTAGAAAAATATCTTGATGACATAATTTTGGTGGACCATATAAATGATGCTTTGTTTAAACTTCCACAAGATGAAATTAACGTTCTCTACACAGCCAAAAATTTGGAACAATCAATCCGAAACTACCATTCAACCGCCCAATAAACTTGTCTTTTCCTTATTCGAGAGTATATATAGTATTGATTAAGTCTGTGATGAAAACCTATATCCCAAACAACGAACATTTGAAATTGAGCTGATAATAACTCATTCATAACGGCCCTTAAAAGGAGAAAGTTCCAAGAATGTTTCAATTCCAGCCAAGGGTGAAAGTGTGTATGGTCCAATCAAGTGGACATGCTAGAAAAAAACATTGTCCAAACTGGATCAACTAATACACCGCTATCACACCTACAACCTTAGATAGGACTTGTGAGTTTTTTTCGTGCATATAAAATTTAGGTTAATTAGCTGTTGTGTATTAAGTTAACTTCACATCGTCACTTTCTTGCCACCCTATGTGTTGAGCATAATATATATAATATTAATATATATAGTAATATATAATAAAATATATATATATATATATATATATAATATATATATATATATATTATATTTATATATAATTATATATATATAATATATAAATATATATAGATATATATAATATATATAATATATATATATATATAATAATAATATAATATGACTACAGGGGTTTATTTAATGCACCTAAGTGTTCGATCACACTTGTAGTAAAATTATTAATAATGAAAATATACGCAGCCTTGTTTTTTTCCATTCTCTAAGTTTTAAACAGCCAAGAGTTTACTTGTATTGATCTAATAGAATATCACCATCAATTACCACACATAACCCACTCGCACAATATTATATATATAAAAAATGATATAATCCATTAATATATATATATATAATATATATAATATATAAATATATATATATAATTATTATCATAGATATAATATATATATATATATTATATATATATATAATATAATAGATCATACTATTATATATATATATTACTATATTATATATAATATATTATATATATATATAATATATATTATATTATATATATATATATATAAAATATAATATATATAAGCTATATATATAATATATATAGTATATATATATATAGATAAATATATATATATATATAGTATAGATATATATATAATATATATAATATATATATATATAGCTATATATATAATATAAATAATAAATATATATATATATATATATATATATATATATATATATATATATATATATATATATATATATATATGTGTATATATATATATTTTTTTTTGTTTGTGATTTCTGTGACTGTGAATTATATTATTTATTCACCGTATAACTAATGTACTCGAATATCTTCATTTTCAAAAACAAAAGACATTATCTAGATCCCTTCCTTTGGGCTCACGTTCAAATTTTGGAAGCTAGGAATTGTTTTTATACTTAAATTATTGATTGGTTTGTTTAAGTGATTAAATTTGTGACGTGCTTTTTGGTGGAATAATTATCTGGCATCCGCGATAGGCTAGGTTAGTCAGCGTTATTTGCCGTAGGCCTAAGAAACACACGGACCTTTCTCAAAGGGTCCCACCATAGTAAAAAAAAACAACGTTTACCGTGGTCCCACTTACAGGATGTAAATTGCAAACTTTAAATTCTACGTGGGGAATTTAAATACTACATGGGTTTCTCAGTGACAGCACTGGCACCCTTATAAGAGAATGCCCACATGTCTCTCAGTGGCATTACTTGCACTCAGAATACACAGTGAGAGAATATATAATATTGTAAATGTAAATTGCAGTTCCAGCTTAAATCTCTTGTTCTGCAATACATAGTGTTTTACGACTGCCATGATTTATTTTGTTTAACTAATCTTCTTAGATGGCGTTACTTTATTTATTTATGTCTGTTGATGACGAAACTTTAGAACAAAATGATTTTAGAACCCATTGAATATGATTTTTTTCTGAGATTTTCCCTTTCCTTCTAGAGAACATTTTTATTTCAAGGAAGGACAATGGACTTTCTACCCGTCCTAATTGTAGTCAGACTAATCCAATCTTAATTTTCTACCTAAATCCTCAGATATTTCTCATGTTAATGTAACTACTTTGTTTATTTTTTACTTAAATTTATTTTATCATATTGCGTTAATTGTCTAAGAATTTTTGTGTTTGAATGGTAATATACTATTTGCTTTGATGTGCAATTGACTACATTGCCATTGAATACCTTCACCAGGCAGTGACTAAAACATATTCTCCTACAAGGTGTGACTTATATTGTAGCTTGTTATAATATCGGCATGCTTTATTTCTTTCTAAGAACTTTAATCAACCAATAAAATAGAGTAAAATTCTGTTTAATAATGTCTACATTTATATGCATCAATACAGACCGGAAAAGCGACAATGAAGTCACCAACACAATATCACTCTCTTATGATAAATAAGGGCAAGGTATTAGAATAATTAAAAGGCTTTTTAATAGTTACCTTTATAGTTAATTCTCTAAGAATATTTCTCTATTTGAGTTGGTTTGCTCCAATTGTTTTGATGTATAATATTACCTCTTGAGGTTAAATAAAGACAAGGTATTAAAAAATCTAATACAATTGGCTTCTTAACCATTATTGATAATTGTCTTAGATTACCCTGTATTTTGAATGCCTTTACATAAATTACTTTGATGTACAATAATCCTTTTTGAGAATAAATACAAGAAATTAGAATAAATAGTAGTCTTCTTAAAATAAAGTCCGCCGTAATACTGATTCAATGAGTATATTACTCCAACACTGACTCATCCAATGAGTATGTAAGTTCAACGTTGACTCAATGAGTATATAACACATAGGCTGAGCTTCTTAAAAACAACATTATATCATACCAAAATATATTATCACAATAGAGAATCAACGACTGTGCTTTTCCATTCTTTTAATGAAAAAAAACTTAGACCAAAGAGGAATTTTGATTTACGTATCTAGTCTTTTAGCTTTCGTAACATATTACAGTATATATTTTGTATAATGAAGTGCGGTGTGTAGAGTTTCTCTAAGGTTTTAAACTAGAGTCTAGTTACTAGATGTTAAACTTACTAGAATTTATTGTACTTTTAATAGGATTCTTCATAAGTTTTTGAAAGATGTGACTAATTTCATTTTCAAATTGTAGTCATCTATTCAAATTTTAAATTGGTTTGAGCACTTGTGAATATGAAGGAGTATATCCAGTTCCTCGCTATACCATTATGCCTTATTATAAAACATATTGATAATGCTTGTATATATATATTATATATATATATATATATATATATATATATATATATATATTATATATATAATATTTTACAAAATATTTTATATACAGACGGAAATGAATTGTGGATCCGCACACCTCTAGTTACATTTAGAGAAGTGTTGATTTCCTGTTTAATATTTATTTGTCAATTATTATAATTATTAATGTTTCGTTGTATTATTCGATTCAAGATTTAATTGTTTGATAATTTTCTTATTTCCTTATTTTTAAATGAGGAGCTTTTTATTTTAAAAACAATAATTAAATTTAAAATTCGTTTATATTCTTTATATTTTATTTTATTTATTGTTTATAAAAGACATAATTTTTTTTATTATTATTATTATTATATTTATTTTATTTATTAATGTTTTTTATTATTATTATTATTATTATTATTATTATTATTATTATTATTATTATTATTATTATTATTATTATTATTATTATTATTATTATTATTATTATTATTATTATTTGTTATCTAATTATTATATAATATTATCGTATTTTAGTATTATTATTAATTGTAATTTATAAAAATTTTTATTTTTCATATTTCTTTTTGTTTAATCTTGAACGTAAATATTTTTTTTGTATCTTTTAATTAAATATCATAATTTTTTAGTCAATCTCAGTTACTGCTCTTTAATCTTAATTTTTGCTATAGTTAATTATATTTATAATTCAGTAAATTTTTTATAAATTTTATTAAATTTAATTTTAGAGTTAATTAAGAAACTTAAATAGTGTTCGAGTTTAGGTATGAATTGAAAGTAATTAAAATTTTGCGTTTTAATATAATTTATTAAAAAACAAATTCCATCTTTATTAATAACTCTTTCAATTGATTCACAAACTTATTTTTTTTATTTATTATTTATTTATTTATTTATTTATTTACTTTTCATTTAATTTTTTTTTTTGCATCGATCACTGACCTACAGTTTCCAGACTTAATCTCATCGCTCATCTAGTTTCCTCTTTGATCACCTAGCCTTTCTACTTATATTGCATATAACTCGCGATCGTAGTCTAATGCCCGTTTGAAGAGCATCTACTGTTCATCTCACATGCCTCCACACTTAATAACTCCTTCCGTTTCCTCTCACATCATCATAATGCTCATGCATCTCCTTAGAGAAAAAGAATGCAGGGGAGGTAGTTTGCCACCTCACCATGAGTTTTATGAATGGGAGTGTAATCTCCAAAATAAGTAATCATTTTGGAGCAATATCTCGAGTCTATAAAGATATAATCATTAACAGACGAGTCTTCAAATATTTCACATATCATCTTTATTGCACAGCATCAAGCATTAAATTGATGATCACACATTTGCTATTGGTTAAAGTAGTCCTCTGTTCCCAAAAAGCATCATTTTAAAGTTCTAACTACTGACTGGAGAGATAACTGTTGTAATCGTTGCATAGACTAGCAGCTACCAAAGGTCCATCACCATCACACAAATGCAACTCTTCTAAGCACTAACTATAACTTATTTGGATGAGGGTTTATTTTGAATTGTGCACTACCATTACACGTTTTACGTACTCTGCAAATACATTTACCTTTATGGTGGTCAAGTTAGGAATTATGTTAGTTAAATCGTGCCGGTGTGACATAATATCAACATTTAAAACTTACAAAATAAACTGTACATATTTTAGTTTGGTCATTTAAAAGAGCAAAAATATTCTAAAATTTGTCAATATCAAATTTGGGACGCACGTATGTGACGATGATGATGATGATGATGATGATGATGATGATATGATGATGATGATGATGATGATGGTGTATATATCATATACATATATTTCATATTTATAATATATAATAAGATAATAAATTTATATTTATATATAATGAAAATTTTAATATGATAAAATATATATATATATATATATATATAGTAAGGTATCGTATAATTTTTTTTTTTTTTTTTTTTTTTTTTTTTTTTTTTTTTTTTTTTTTTTTTTTTTTTTTTTTTTAGTTAATTTTATATTTTATTTATTAAATACATTGGTTTTAATTGTGTTTTACTTTATAAAAAAATGACTTTTTTTGAAGGATATATTCCTTTTAAAACATCCGTAGTTATTTGTCCATTCTTAAAATTTATATTTTTTTATAGATTTTTCTTAGTCTTTTTTCAACTTTTGTATATTTATATAAGATTTGGAGTTTTTAGGTTAAAAATTTAATGCTAGAATATGAAGGCTTTAATAATTTAAATTTTATCGTTTTATGCACAGAGATTAGCCAATCACCTTAGAAGGGTACTTTTTAATTGGGTTTTACTGTCTAACATTAGTTGTTATTGTTGTAGGTTATACGATCCCTTGTGTGTGTTGTGTGTGTAGTGTGTGTGTGTGTAGTGCGTTTATAGTGTCGCGGTGCGGTGTGGAATTCAATTTCAACGTCCTAATGCAATGTTTATTTGAAAATATTGTAATAATTATTGGAACTCGTAGTTTGTGGGGTTTGGTTTTGGTGGTGTGAATGGACTGATTTTCCTAGACTGATATAGGAGTAATGGGGGTGGGCGTTTAGGCGCCTGTAAAGTTCATCTATTGACTTTGACCAACGTGCGGTGGCCTGGCGTGCCTAACCATGAATCTGGGGAATATCACCTCTCTAACTTTCAACTTAACATTTTATTGCTGTCCGAAGTTATCCTAGCGGCCATGGATTCGTGGTTTTTTCGAAATAAACTTAATGATTCTCCAACATAAGCTTGTTTCTATAATTTCCGATGATTGATGGTGCGAGTCTGTGTCTTTTTTGTTATATAAGCATAAACACACTGTGCACACGTCGCAAGTAAGGCTTGAATCTCCATGGCTTTGATGTTTCTAGATTGGTCTTAAAATCTTTTACCCTACTACGTATTCATTATCTCACGTGCTGCTGCTACTTGCCCTCCCCACAGGCTACTCAGCTTGCGCCCTTCTCACCACTGATTGCAGGTCTGGGAGGAGGTCCACCCCTAATAACAATGCAGATCAACGATCTGGAAACAGGTTTTAATTAAGAATTCCTATATCATATACCAAATTGACTTAAAAAACTCCGTACAAGCTAGATTTAATGTTTCACCATCTTACTCCTTTTCTTATAAATAACACCGCATTTCATGCCTCCTTATTTGGTAACTCTGCCACAATCTTGTAGCTCTTAATATAAGTGAGCTTTTTCTCCCATAGGCAGCTCCACCCATGCCCAAGTGATAATTCTTCTGCCCGGAGCACTTAAATCTCGGACTAATTGGGGGTAAAGGCATTGCCCCTGTTTTTTTTTTTTCTTTTTTTTTTTTTTTTTAAGTTGTGAGAGTTTTTGTTTTATTGCAGGTAACGCACTACTGAAAAGATATTGGCAGTGATCACTGGTGGAGGTGAGCAGGTTCATTCCATCTTCAACTAAATCTTTTTCTCCCCAAAAATCCGATAGTGTCGATGGGAGCTTGTTTCTTCACGCCATTTCAGAAAGAGAATTGCTCTATCGGGCATGGAAAAAACTCTCGTTCTCCTATCACGTTTTAGCTTAATTTTCAGAGTCTGCAGGAATCTGCAGGAGATACCTATTCGACAGGGATAAGCGCCATTGTCACCAAAAAAAATGGCTCACCACGGTTTGAAGTCATCCCTTCACGACAATCATTTCTGGCCTCTTGCCAATTAAAAACTAACAGGCTTTTGAAATCTTGCCTTCCATCCCTTAATTCGTTCTGACGCGTTAAGCTTTGAGCTAACGTCTCCTTTCGAAGAAAGGCCATCGTCTTCGGCCTGACTCTTTTATCAATCTAATTATACCCTTGACGATTCTTATCGCATCCCTCCTCCTACTCCTTCTCCTCTCAGGTTTCCCATGTACTTTACTTATGTGATGCACAACCATGATCGTGTGCTGCAAGAGATCCTGAGATACCTGATGAACTTCTTTGAAACGGCAAGTTGTCCCAGATGGCATTCCTCCCGTGTTTGAGGGGCAGTGTTGCCTTCTAGAGCTGGCGCATAATGTCGTTCGTTCAAACTCTACTCTCCAGTCTCAATAATAATACTAATTTCTCTCAATGTGCTTGGAAGCGCGTCAACTACCAGAAAAAGCGATCCGCTCTGATGTATTCAACCATGGCCCTATAGTTCTACACTTGTGATTTATCAAAATCTGGTAAGATTTTTTTCTCCAAAGCGACCCCAGAATTTCTTCGCGTCTTAGTGGCGATGTTTCCAATCAGCATCAGCTGCTGTGTGTTGGTGCTCGATGAAGTCCAAACTGGTTTCGCCCGATGCGGAGATTCCATGTCATGGCGTATGATCGCTCCAGAAATCCAACCGTGTGTTGGATCGGCTTAAACCCTGATCTTATGCGGGAGTCTTAAGGTGAGGGTGGCCGCTGACATATCCAAAGCTTTGACCAGGTCCGGCAATTGGCGTCAAAACTGCAGTCTCTAACTTTCCATTCCTTGGGAAGATTGCGTGTCCTCTCGTCTTTGCTACTCATTGTTCTAGTTTTTCTCATCCTGATCGCTTAAATATCAGGCACTCCGTTAATGATGGAACGTCCACTTCCTCCTTCCTGTTAATGTAAGATGTTCCTCCAAGGTTCTGGTTCTAGTCCGCAACTTTATTCCTACTTAGTCATCAAAACGATCTCCTCAGCTGTACTTCAACCTCTGTTCACTCTTATGCCATGACTGCAACTCTCCATTCTTCTACTCATTGTCAAATCTGCCCCTCTGTGTTGATTTAGAGTTGCCCTCGTCTTCACTTTCAGTATTCTAGTTCTTGCCGATTCTGAAGATTTGATTGCCCAGGTAGTGTGGTAGCATCGCAACCTGTAAAATTCAACTCTTTAAAAACAATTCAACTTGCCATACAATGCCATCCTCAGAAACTACGTCCGCGAAACTTTCCTTTATCCTTAACGATGCTCTCAGACGTCTTCACGCTGTGAATAATCCATAAACATTCTTGGCCCTCAAAACATTAAACAACAAGATTGCATGGAAAACCTCATATTTACAATGTAATTGCTAAGGACTGCCTCAAAGAAGCTGTGGGTTTTGACAGGTTGCAGGAATTTTTTTCCTCAGGTTATTTGCATGTAGAAGTTATGAAAGATCGCCAGAGCTTGTTCTTTGTGGCTACCTTTTTTTCCAGAGCTACGTCGCTCTGTGAAATACTTCCCTGTCCTTCTTATGACTTTCCACTGTATAATCCTCTCATCTCTTTTAAAGCCTACAGTTTACGGCCTCACCTGAGAATTTGCTTGTAGCTTGGAACAATGGGTGAGTTTTCTCTAAGTTTTTATCTTTCGGCTCCCCTCCTTGAAAGTATTAGTCCCCAGCCCTGTAATATTAACGTTATTATAATTTATTATTATATATGATTATATGATATATTATAATATACTATTATATTATTATATATATATAATATATAATTATATAATTATAATAAATTATATTATAATATATATATATATTATTACTTGACAACTTTGTACAGGGACGACCTTTTCCCTCCTCCAATAATCCCCTCTCATCTATATATATATATGGCTCTCTATATCTGAAACAATTTTCTAAATGTCCCTTACTCTAAGATGAAATCTCTGTGGCTGATATCTCTAATTAAGTATATGGGTATGTTATTCCATATTGGTAAAATCTTGGTTGATTTTAAGTCCGATATAATGTACTGGAATGACACTTACTGGGAGCGCGGGTTCTATTCATTTTTCGGGCTGTGATCTTCTCGTTCAAGTTAGATACCAATATGCAAGAGGAACCGACCTAAGTCAAGTCGAAGCGCAGCAGATATGGGCAGAGAATCAACGTGTTGCTAACTAGATTTGACGGTTTTAGTGTAATAATTTCACCAAACGTTCTTGAGCATCGAAGCCATTGGCAAAAAGATGTCGACAAGTGTGAAAACAATGTATAGGAGACCCGGATCTATTTATAATATTAATATTATTATATATATATTAATAAAATTATATATAGTAGTAGTATGATGGCTTAGTATATATGATGTGAGTATATATATAGTATTATATATATTAGTGGTATATTAGGGGGTATATATATATATATATTATATATATTATATAGATTATAGAGGTATATAATAAGTATAATGTTATAAAGTCAAAAGAGAGGAAAGTTATATCTAAGCTTCTCTATTATATATATATAGGTATATAGTGAGGTATATGATTATATATATTTATAATATTACTATCTCTAATCTTATATATAATTGAATGAGGTATATATATATATATATAATAACCTATAGAAATAAATAGTATTACCCTAGTATACCCACTATGCCACTTAGGATATTATAAAGTATATGCCTAGAGTATATAGGTTAGTAGTAATTAGCTGAGACCTATTTTAGGATATATATATACTTATACCATGATCTATATTAGTTAGTATATATATATTATATATTGTATTATATATATAAATACCTAAGTATAGAAGAATCAGAAAAATATAATAATAATGAATAACTAATATATAATAATTTATATATTATCTCTATATTATAAATAGATATATGTATATGAAATGAGCCTGATCTTCTTAATATATATAGTAATAGTTATATATATATATTATATATATATAAATATATATTATATATAGTATATATATAGAATATATATAAGTGGTGTGTATATATATTATTATATTACATTATATTATATTAGATGTATATAAGTACTAAAATTTTTTCTGTTGAATTGGTGCCTCCAACTGTCCTATCTCCCACTTGTTATTCTTTTACTTTCGATTAATGATCTTCTCACGACTTGCACATCTAAACTCTTATTCCACTCGAATATCTGCTCGATGACTCGACCCTGTCAGTCTCAACTCATTTCAATCCTGCTCCCTCTTACTTCTAGAATTGCCTCTTCGAATCTTAATCTTTCCGATTCTATTCTCGCTGATCTGATAGGATTTCCGGGTGGGTCGTTCTCAAACACCTTGTGAAAATTTAATTCTTTAAAAACTCAACTTCTACAAATCTCCCTGTCTAAAAAAACACCTCCAAAACTTTCCTATCTCTTCCTTCGACGCGTTTCTCTCGTCTCTCCTAGTTTGACGAAAATAAAACATCCTTGCTTATCATAAAACAAAAAAATGTCTTGGAAACTCTTCACAGTCACAACCGGTTCTAGGGGCGGCCTCAAAGAGAACTGGGGGGTTCTGTTAGACTAGCGCCGAGACTTTTTTCCTCTTCTCAGTTGCTTAAGCTATACAAGGGCCTCACCGCCCCTTGTAGGAGATACTGCTCTCATATCTATGGGGGCTCTGGTTTCACCCGGCATTTGGACAGGTCGATCAAAGCCAAAAAAGAACTTATATAAACTGTTCCTGAACTGCCACTTCACTTGGCACCCTAGCTGAATCTTTGCGGCGCAGTGGTGCTTATCGTCTTATATTCAAATGAATAGGTACCGCAAGCGGCAGGTGCTCTAGCGAACTTGTCACTCGCGTACCCTCCGACCTATTACGACGTCCTTTCGGAGCAATCTCAGAGTGGCGCTACGCTATGCTTATTAAATTGCCTAGCTGACCCAGTGCGATCTGCGAGCTTGCTGACTGTCTGACTCAGTCCCGATCTCACTGACTTCAGACTCTCTGTCATTTCCCATGCACTGCATATACTGCGTCCTCCTCTTACCTGAAACGCTATTGTGTCAGACTATGTGCGATACTCGCTATCGTCATGGCATCTCGATGAAACGAGCAGCTTCTCGCCGCTGCTGCAAGCTCCGCGTCAGCGTCTGACAGCGTTTTCTCATAACCATCTACATCATTCATGATGTACATCATACACGATGCTCGCATGAATCGACTTCTAACCGAATAATCCTCTCATATTTCTCGTCTATCCTCTCTCGTCCATCCTGCTCGCGTCTCTCCGCCTCTATCTAAGCTACTATAATGTCCCATGCCTCCCCTCTATCTGCTAGATATCAATTCCTCTGATCTCACCGACACTATCATCTTCTTCTCTTGCCCTCTCTCGCCATCTGCCTTTAGAACGCGTCAATATGCTATATATCAGCTACATAATGTATCGCCTATCCTCATCTAATATGCCTACTCCATACTCCGAACCTCCGTTAAATAAATATCACTCTCCTCGTATCATTGCACTAGTCTTATTCCAACCGATTCCGGCTCGACGAATTGCGAATATACCTTCTATCCAGAATTCCTCTGGCCTCCTACCCGCACCTTCAAAGCCTGCGTCTGTGCTCAATATGTGTAATTTGCGCTATTGTGTACTTCTGGGGCGTGCAACACCCCCTCCTTGAATAGGGCTTCCGTGAGTGTTAGTCTCATGCTAGATAAAAAAAAAATAACAAAAAAAAAAAATATATTCAATATATTATACTAAATTATTATAATATATAACTATATATATTAGTATGATATATATAATGTTAATAAGTACTTATAGTTCCTAGTACTATATTTACCTAATATCCTATATATAATATACTATATATATATATATATATATATATAAAATATATAATATACCATATATATATAGGTGATATTTCGGTGCGTGATAGGCCGATGTTTTTTGAGTAATTCAAAGGGTAATTAATTTAATGAGATTATTGGAAGTTTTCGCACCGGTATTCAAGTAAAGGGACATATGAAAGAATTCTTCTTAAACGGTGCTATGGATGATTAATATGAGCGACAGGGCTAGCAACAAAGCCAGGGGTCCTAAGTTGCCGTTTTGCATATGATACACTCTTGGAAGGTTGCAGAGTCCAATACCATCACGCATTTAGAATCTTTGTTTGGATTCCAAATACGTGTCAGGGTTGAGAAGCCTAAATGGTTAAAAATCTAGCATCTTTTCCTAAGTGTGAATATATAGATCTTACCCTGAGAGGCTTAAGCTTGAAGGAGGATGAAGTAAATCGTCCAAAACGCGATACATCCGGGTCACCGAGAAATAAATAAGCGGCTTAAATCATTGGATGTTTGGATCGGAATGTAATAAGTTATCGCAAGGCTCAAGAAGAAAAGAAACGAACTGTAGGATCCTAATCTGACTAAGGGCGAAAGCTTTCTTCACTTGGGAGAATTTTATAGATTATAGAATGTGAGTAGAGTGTAATGTAGAATCTGAAAATTAGAATATAATTATAATATAAGATGCCGTGGAGACCAAAATATATAAGTATATATAATATCATTTATAGTTATATATATATATATATATTATATAAATATTTAAATTAATTATATATATTGATATTATACTTAGATTAGGTATTATATATAGTATGTATTAGAATATTACGGATTATATTAGTATTATATAATAATTATATAGAGTATATATAGTTATATATACATATAAAATAATATATATAAAGTATATATATATATACTATATATTAGATATATATATAAATATTAGATAATATTTAAGTTCTAGGTAATATTATATATATATATATAAGTATAGATTTATAATAGTTATATATATTATAGATATTGATATAAAATAGAGATATAAAATTAGTCCTATATTATGATAAAGTATACTATCAGAACAGAGCTAAACTTAGTTAAACAGGAAGTTAAGTGCGTCGCTTTTCGTCTGTATTCATAGGTGAATTTATCTTGTCATTATAATATACAGTTACAAAAGACAGTTAGTTGTTCAGATCTTGTACAATTCTGACGGGTAGAATGTGGTAAAAATTTATTGTTTTGGTTTTTCAGTTTAACATTGACTCTTGCATTTCAAATCATTTTTACGGTTTTCATATCAAAAAAATATGTGTGAAAGCATCCTCGTGAGGGAAATAAAAGAGTGCATAAATAGCAACAAAACTTGGGACAGATCGGCACAACGTTGTCAACCCATCATAAAACCTAGTTGTTTATTCTTCTTTTTTTGTAAAAAAAAAGAAGAAATAATAGAATGGTGTAATAAATTTTTCTTTAAAATGCACCAGAGCCTTTTTTCTGTTAAGACTTAAGCAATATACAAAATATTGCCCCGATATAAACCAAACCGCTGAGTTACTTTTAAATCTTTTTCCTTAGGTTGTCCAATTGCTGTTATTCAAATCTAATAGCGAACAGAATAACGAGCCAAGCGCCCCTTAATCGATATAATAAAATTGCAGAGTTTTTTTGGGAATTTATGAAAACATTGGAAGATGTTGAAGTTCCTGCAATGACCTATAAAAATAGGATTGAATCCTATAATAATTATTATAGGTTGTTAGTTCCATTAAAGGATGTATGTATTCTATTATTTTAATAATGTAACATGGAAAGCAAGGAGACCTGGTAGTAAGATTTATTAAATGAGAAAGGTGGAAATCAATGAGAGAACCTGGGTTAAGTAGAGGATAAATAAAATATCTAATGAAGAACAAGGTGAACTCCCTACTTACGGGAGAGACAAAAAATCGACATCCTTAGACCAGTGGCTTGGGTGAAGGGCTTTTATGGTTAAAAACAGATTGGGCTAAGAGACACAAAGTTCCAACTAACAGACAGACTGTGAGGGAGACCGAAGAAGGTAAAAGCAGAAGTGTTTATCGGGTCATAGATCAGCATTCAATGGATATCGAATTTCATCTGCTAGAGGGGTCTCTCCCCTCGTATCAAAATATGCTTTAAGACTGTCCAGAAAAGTTATACTGAGAAATAAGAATTAAATTAAGTGTTAATATATCTAAGCCAGCTAACAAAACACGTAAAAGGCGAATAAAAAATCAGCGGTCGGGAAGCGAAATCAGCTGCTCGCGAGGTAGGACGCAAAAAAATTGCCTACGAAAATTTCAAGAAGATGAGGAGAGTGACCTGTCGAGAGGGAAATGAAAAGAGGATAAACAAAAGCGAGTGGTCCACATGGAGACCTTGTTCAGAACGCCGTCAAAATCGTATCTGTACATGTAGAGTTTCGGGTAAGGATGCATGGGGCGCGGCTATAAGGGCATGACACTAAATTGGCGATAGTAGGGTAAAGGAAAGAATAGAAGAATAAAAGGAAGAATCCAATAGAAGGGTGGAGAGGGAGGGGAGTACGAAGTGCCCCAGGGGCTTCAAGAGCTGTTAATCGAGTTCACTGTTTCCGCTTCGTAGGTTTGCAGCAACCCCTCTGATCTTTACGGTACTTAATGACCGACTCCGGGTATTATCTATACCGGTCATTCTTCAGATATAGTAAAAGAACGTTGGACCAGAACAGGCATCTCCCAACAGTAAGTTTCCCCAGATTGATGAACTCAATGGATTCTACATAAGTATCCTGAGATAGACACCGAATAAGTCCGCTAAATTGGGAAGATCGAAGTTATAGAAAGATATTTATATTATAGTATAATTTATCATCTCAATTATCTATTTATTTTTTTTCAATGATAATTGCAGCTGTCATTTAATTTTTTTATAATGTAATATAAAGATTTAAACTTAGGTTCCGATTGGTTACCTTGTCGAGCACTCGTAAAGTAGGTGGCCACTAAGCCTAAATCAGCTAAGAATGCTAAGCGACAACTAATCACAATTAAAAATATAGGTAATAAAATAGTATTTCCTAATGTAAGTAATAAGTGATAATTGGAATGCAATTATAGAAAATACAGCCATAATGGAAAGACCTAATTCGTTTAATCAGGTTAATACAGAAGAATAGTAAGTGTATAACCCAGATAAGGTAGTTATTCCTTATAATGGAGTTTCCGATCTTAAACCCCACATGTAAACAGCCATAACAAAAAGATACACGTTAATTGAGACAGACGATCTTTTTGTAATGACGAAAAGAAGAAAAATCACAAACAACATCGTAAGAACTTCTCTTCTGTAATGAACCTTGCTTTATTGAAATATTGATTGGTACAATAGTTATGAATTACATATTATATTATGATTGCTCACATAAATAAATTCTATAAAATACACAATTTTAAAAAATGCGGAACGTACACAATATGGTTGAAGGGATTGATTTATGATAACGTAGATAAATTAATATAAGATAATAATATATTATTAATGATATATATAGTATAATTATAAATATATTAATATATTATATTAATATAATAAGTATATATAATATAATATTAAATTAGTTTTTAAACTTAAATTATCGTACTAATATAAAAAACACATCCCTTACTTCTCTGATATAAAATTACTATTTAAAATAACAAAATATATACCTAATAACTTCTAGTTAGCAACGACCGAATAACATAAACGTTAAGATCACTATGCATACTAGGTATCACATAATATACCATTTTGTACGGGAAGCGTTAAACATAATCTAAACAAATTAAAAATAAAATGGATTATAGCACCAAACCCACATCGAGATTGAATAGAGGCCAACGAACAATTACCCAACTAAGAAACTGTGTGCTGAAGGCAAAGAAACTCTCTACCACAAGAATTTATCAAATATAATTTAAAGAATATATTACAACCAGGAATAATGAAATATTCTCACTAAGACCAAAAAATAGTACGAGAGCAAGGATCTTATCAATATATATCATTTAAATAACCTAGTTACTTCCTAAATTGAATATAGTTATGACATATATATACACTCAATACACAATTTGTCAACGCTATATTAACTCCATCCTCATTGAAATATCAATTATAAGATGGCAAAAATGACGGAAGCCCAACCCGCAGCTGGGCATAACGGAGCCAGTCTGTCTAAAAATCGTTTAAAGCTCCAACCCTTCCGAGGATTCACAAATCGACCGTGGGTGTGCCTGTACAATTAAAATTGACCAAAAATAGGCCCGATTCCTTGTAAAAACATTAACCGAATTACCACCACTTACCCCGTAATAAGCTGTACAACAGATCCAATAAATAGCGGCCAAAGATAACCCGTATGAAACTATGAGCGCCCTAAAATCCTAAAATGTGCCCGACCAGTAAACACCGGCGTTTGTATCAACACTACACCAACCAACTTATCAAACAAAATAATAAAATCTAGGATAGAACGCTCATATCAAAACTTTTGCAGGCTTTAGAATTAATCGAAAATAAATAAGAAATATTATTTATTGCTTTTCTTTCTTTCTTTATAGATCATGTATTAGAAACCAGAAGATGAATAAATTCTCATATAGAAGTTATTACATTAGAAAAGTATTGCTTTTTATCTGATAAATGTTCTCATTCAATAGATAGACTTAAAAAATATGAAATTTGGACTCTACCAAATTATTCAGATTAACATCTTTAATAGCATCAGTTGTATATTATACTACGCACTTAAATAAATTAATATGTACGATTATAAGATAATTTTAAAGATAACACTAATACGAATTATATAATACAAGAATTAAGAAAATAGAAAAATATTTGAGAAGTTATAGAAGAAACAAAAATAAAAATATAAGATATATATTCAAAGATATATCAAATAAGAATGTAATATAAATTACTATATATTATATAAAAGAATAATATATATACAGATATAATATATATACAAAGATTATATATACCTATATATTATATAATATTATAATATATTATATAATAATATTACCGTATATATAAATATATAAATATAATATAATATATAATAAT
Organism: Trachelipus rathkii; assembly: GCA_015478945.1. Taxonomy (NCBI): domain Eukaryota; kingdom Metazoa; phylum Arthropoda; class Malacostraca; order Isopoda; family Trachelipodidae; genus Trachelipus; species Trachelipus rathkii. Next base: position 37,681 of record JABUQX010005672.1, read on the forward strand.
AAATATTATTATAGAAATTGGTAAGTGCATATAATAATATAATATAAATATTAATTAATATATAAACTATATAAAAACAGATAAAACAGCTATATTTTAAACCATTTCCTTTAATATAGTTAACATATTATATATAATATATATATATATAAATATTATATAAGATTTTCATTCCTTCTGGTCTTTATTATTTAACTCATTCATAGGTTATATTGTTAATCTCTTTATACCGTACCCTATATCCTAGATACTATATCCCTGAGATGTAGTATAATATATATATTATATTTGATATTTATAAATAACTAATAACAATCGAAATTAGAGAGAAACAAGCTGAAATAAACGATCTACCAAAAATTGGCCAAAAAAAAGATTAATGATTGCAACGTAGCCACTATCAATAATTAAAAGGAATACACAAGTTCACTTAATTTTAGTAAATATAAAAAACCGTAAAAAAACTATCAAAAACTAATCATATATACTGCGCGGGAACTATTACGTGTATAAAAACAAACAAATAAAACTTAAGCTAAAAAAAATATTTAAAAGTAAACTCTTTAAGGGATCTCATCACCTAAGTATCATATTACCTGTAAATATTATTCTTTACTATTTTTACTTGTACTTTTTATACTGGGGTTTACTTATTATCTCGGCTGTTAAACCGATGAATGTTAATTAGTATCTGGTATCGCATATAATTAAGGTTCTTCTTCACTCTCTCCTACTCTCTACATCTCTCTCAATCGGCTCTACTCTCATCTTCTACTCGTCCCTCTCCGGCTCCATACGCTCTACCTCTTTTTACTGGTGTTTTATTCCGTGCCTCTAGCTAAAGTAATTCACAAACTCATTCTATAATAACGAATTTATGTCAATAAAAAAATAATATAAATAAGTAAATTAATTAATCAAAATTACTTAAAATATAATGAAAGATTATAAAAGTTAAACTCGTTCCATGGTAGGAGTGGAGGATTATCTTCAAATTTTAAAGTACAGGGCCTGGATCAAAAGTTTACTAACTTGTCCAAGACAGACTTTTTTGATACATCAACCTTGAAAAACCAAATGTAGTTATTATTGTGATAATTATTAATATTATTTATCAGGGGATGTGAGACATTCTTAAAAATAAGATTGTACTGATTTAAACGAATAAGATACTTAGAGATTTTTTCAGTCGAATATAAAAATGTATAGATATTTAAAATAATTTATTGAAGAAGATAGGATTATAGAATATACCTCATAGAGTATTTAAGACTGAAGAAAAACTATCTGAAGTGTTATCAACTTAGGACAGCAGTGGCATGAGCATTATGGTATCAAGTAGAGTTGGGCAAGAAACTAACTTACCTACCCGACAAGACTACGAAACGGGAGGGAGTAGAGCGAGTGAAAACGCAAAAGGCACGGAAGACCAAATTACGATATAGAGGCCCCATAAATGATGAGAAATCCACTTAGGCACGATTAACAGAACGTGCAACATTGTCGTATTGGAACGACTCACGAAGATCATAGGGGATGTCCCACCAGTGGGTTCGGGCATTTCGTTTCTTGTGGTTCGTTCTTGCGCGTTAGTCCTCTCGTGAATACCGTTAGTGTTGGATTTTCTGATTCGAGCGACTGCAGGGATCTGGTTGGAAGAGGTCGGGTCCTCAGCCGCATCGTGGAATGAGGTCCGGTGATGAGAGGAAAAACGGCCTTGGCGAAGGACAGGGTGGGTGGTCAGAGCGCGAGCTGTTCGAGGTAGCTGAGCGCGCTTGGTTTCGGGGACTCGTCCAATGTTGGCATATGAAGTGTTATCGTCATACTGGACGAGGCTCGCGAAGTCTTTGTTCGGTATGGTCTCCCCAGGCGGGAAGTGCTGTACTATGGCGCCGATACCTATCCGTGGCGTGCTATCCCACGTTACAGCTTAGGGGGCGGATAGCGATCCAGGGCGCGCAAGGCAACGATATTGAGGTGGAAGCACTTGATAAAGTACGCTAAGCGGGATATAAAATAGAAGATGTGGGAAACTCTGAAGAGACTTACCAGACTAACTATCACGATTCCAATGAACCATTAATAAATAATCAATAATTTGTAAAAATGCTCAAAGGATGAAAATAAGATCTCTGCACTCACTATCACTTCCAATACACTCTCATAAGCTTCGCAAGCAGTAATAAATAATGAGTACTTCATTGGCAATACTCATATTCTACTCCCAGACGTCCCCGAATATTGGATAATACATAATAATTAATAATTTTAATTATATATAATTGAGATAACTAATTATTTGTAATTTAAGTGTAGAAGTTAGATGTGAATTAGAGAGTAAGAGTTAGTTGAGGGGGGAATAAAAGACAGTAGCAAGAGGCCCTGATGACGTGCGGATGAGTTCGTAGTAACAGGTTGATAGTAGAGTAGTAGTTAAGCGCCTTGATGTAAATCGTGTATGGATCCGAGGATGTAATCAGAGGGCCACGTGTCATGGCCGTTTGGGGTCATAAAGAAGGATTGGTACTTAGTGTACACTAAGTTGCCGAAAAAAAGGCCTCATATGTAACCCTGATAAACAGATTTAGTATACGTAGGATAAACACCAAAAGGGACATGGCGGCAAAAAAAATTTATGCTGGAGCGCTCCTCCCATAACAAAAACTGTTTGATCAATAGCGAGCTACAAATGGTTATTGATTTAGTCTCAATGAGTCGCTAAACTGCAACCATCCGTCACTTTAACGCTATTCCTCATGTCCAATATACCACTTATACAATCAAAAATTCTAAACATATTACCAAATAAACTACTACATTGAGCAGTACAAATACCTGATTGAATATCTTAAAGACCTTCCTCATGAATGAAATCTGATCAATAATCCTTGACTAGGAAGAGCTATAATATATATAGGAGAGATTTTCTATTATATTGAGTCGTCTTATATTATCGAGTCTATATATATATAAAATATTAATCTTATATCGTAGAGCAACAATTCTACTATCACTATTACTCATATAATATAATATAATATTATATTAGTAAATAATATTATTATTATAATAATCAATCATACACTAAAAATTCGGCTGACGGAACATTGCACATTTCTCGTTAAGACCACATGCAACGTCATTAAGATGTAACACAATAAAGAATAGTATAATTATGACACATACGCCGCTCGACTCCGAATCCCCACACCCTCCCCAACCTATCCTAACTCACTTATCACAGTATCTCATATTCACAACCGAACTGGTGTGGCCAATGCCAACTCCGCGATCATCAACTTTTACTTTTTTATTTTTATTCATTTCTTATTTTTTATATTCATTCTTTATTCTTTTTTGCAAATCAGTATCACCTAATACTACCAACACATATCTACCTTTCAATATTACATGCACTAAGTATATATTACATGTATTCTAAATTCAACGTGAATGTATCTGTTCTTGATAATCTGTATTAAAAAGATGAGCACCTAATCAACTAACTAAAATAATCCAACGAAATTCTTTATTAAATGTTGCCAATAACACCATCATCATCAAATGACTCGAGTTCCCCAGAATACGTGAGATATGTAATAGTATATCGAACTAAAAAAATATGATTCACCAGATAAAAATCACCAGACTGCATATTATTACTTATAATCAACTTCTTAAAATATATAAATGATAACTGACCCTACCCGTGCACTACGTCTTCAATTTAGTAGCCTAGTACTACTTAACGCAGTAGATTATCGGTCAAAATATTCTACTCCTCTCCACATACCAGATTTGCCAATATAACAACTTAATAAAACAGATATTTATTAATAAAGATATTTAAACATCATTTTTTTCACCAAACGAGATTGTGAATTTGAAACACCGTATACTCTATAGACAGATTTAATATTAGGCTTATAAGTAAAATATTTACGAAAAGCTATTAATATTTTTGTACCATCTCAAGTAATATAGCCGATTTAAGTTGCCCGCGGAAATCACACAATAAAATGAACCACCTTATTAAACTTAACTTTGTTCGCATTCATGGCAAAACCCCTCCACCAAATGCCACCGGGCGTACAACCCAAATCTCTGTTGTACGACTATTCCTTACCACTAGGATTTGTTGCTCCTCCTCGTCGAGACCCACGTCTCAGCCTTTCCTCCCAATCTTGATCCACTCTCAACATCACCCCTAGCCACATACAGACAATTGTCTCAAAAAGACTCTCCTTATATTAAAAAATTTATAACAATAACATGGCCACCTTCCTTCAATGGAATTGTCGTGGCTACTACTTTAATTTTGAAGAACTTGTTCAACTAATAAACATATGTACACCAAAGTGCATATGTTTGCAAGAACTTCGACTATGTCATCGCGACTTCTTCCAACCATCGGAATATAAATCGCCGCTAACCTCTATAGAAAGAGATGACAACAATGATACTGGAAGCGCAGGAATACCCTTTTATAAATCTGTCCCCTATTCTCCAGTCCCTCTGCAAACTAGACTTCATGCAGTGGCATCACGAATTCATCTGTCCACCGACCTTACTGTCTGCTCGATCTACTTGGCTCCGAGTAGTGAGTTTACTAAGGTCGACTTAACTGATCTTTTTAAGCAGCTCCCTACTCCGGTTGTTATACTTGGAGATTTCAACCTTCGCCACCCATTATGGGGCGACTCTGTCACCTCTTCTAAGTCTAAGGTCCTTGTAGATCTTCTAACACCCTTTTCTCTGGGATGCTTTAAAACAGGACTTCCTACATATGACGTTTAGATACACACTCTTCTTCCTGTATTGATATTTTCTTTTGCTCCCATTCTCTTATGGATCGCTTTACCTGATCCCACTTTGATTATTAGGGCGATGCGGAGACGTAAAAGGGACTTACGATCAGCACCCCAAGATTTTGAGGTGAGATGCACCCAATGACTTGTCGTTTTCAGGAGTTTAGTGTGCTGTGCTTATGATAGGTGGTCATCTAGAATGAGGCCTAGAAAATTGACTTGTGAAGTTAAAGGAATGGGTGAACCATTGAAGGTTAGGTTCGCGGGGGGAAAGTGACAGGTTATATATATATATATATATATATATATATATATATATATATATATATATATATATATATATATATATATATATATATATATATATATAATATATACTTATAAATATATATATATATATATATATGTTAAACGTACCCCATCTTGACGGGAGACAGTGGGGGTGTTCAGATACCTTTTTCGAATGGTATCTTCGAAGAAGTACGTTTTTGTTTCTGGTTGATTTTCCCCCCATCTTTGTGGTTGCCCTACTTTCCATTTATGTCCTATATTTATTATTATTATATTATTTTTTTATTATTATTATTATTATTATTATTATTATTATTATTATTATTATTATTATTATTATATTATATTTTATTATTATTATTATTATTATTTTTATTATTATTCTCCTGTTCATCTTACCCATGGCTGCGGAGCGGGATCCGGAAGGTTTTGTGTGGAGCCGGAGCCGAAATTTCTTAAGAGGCTGGAGCCGGAGCCGAAATCTTTGGGAAGCCTGGAGTCGGAGCTAAAATTTTCAAGGGGAGGGCCTGGAGCCAGAGACGAAATTTTAGGGGGCGTGGAGCTTGAGCCGCAATAAAGGACGCTGCTCCGGCAAGTACAAAATTAAGTAATTATTAATTTTATTACTACAGGTTATATATATATATATTATATATATATATATATATATATATATATATATATATATATATATATATATATATATATATATATATATATATATATATATATATATATATATATATTATACTATATATATATATATATATATATATATATATATTATATAAAATCAGGGATGGGGAGTCGAAAAAAAAATAAATCGACTCCCGACTCCGACTCCCAGAGTCGATATTAAAAACAACCGACTCCCGACTTCGACTCTAAGAGTCGATATTTTAAAACTGAATTCCGACTCCCGACTCCCAATGGAAAATTTCATACACACACATTTTTTACGATTATTAATAGCATCGCTCGCTGTTGATAATTCGTTAATGCACAATACACAAGTACATTTTATTTTATAACCAGTTTTATTTGCTATTTTAAAATATTTCCTGGCAATTAATGGATTAATAAAATTCCCTCACTGAATGCCATGCGTATAAAAAAAAAAAAAAAAAGTAGCTCAACCACATAGATTAAAGATATTACTCCACTATGCCAACAACCATCCGCGCCAATATCGGTGATGCAACTGATTTTGTAATTCATAAAAAAAAAAAATTTCAACATAGCTGCAATCATATTTTGTCGAAACAAGAATGAACGTGTTTCACGAATTTTTTATCTTGAGTTTTTAAATATATTTACAACCTTTTTATTTAGATTTTAAACATAATATCTAAAAACTTTGAAAAGTAGTTAAATACTGTATTTAAATACATTAACAGAAATGTATTACTAAATACAATTTAGATAATAAAGTATTAAATAACTTGTCAGCTTTGATTTATATATTATCTTATATAAATTATATAATATATATATATATATATATATATATATATATATATATATATATATATATATATATATATATATATATATATATATATATATATATATATATATATATCAGTGGCGGATTTTGGGAGAAGCAATTGGGTGTGCGATTTCATATAGTATATATATATATATATTATATATATATATATATATATTATATATATATATATATATATATATATATAATATATATATATATATATATATATTTATTATATATTATATCGCATAATATATAACATTTTCGACACCTCTCTCATTTTTCTATTTTGTTTTGTAAAAAAAAAAGTCACCTGTTGCGAAATTGGATTTAAATATAAAATATAAAAAAATAACAAATTATAAATTTTTATAATTTATTGACTTGCAAATAACTCAATCACCAGATTGTTCCAAAGACGATTTTGTTGTTAATATCTCTTTCAGTTGCAAGGGCAACAAGGGCATTCAGTCTGTCTTGCCCCATTGTACTTCCGAAAAGAACGATTTTAATTTCTTTTAATCTTTAAAAACAGCATCTTTTCAGCTACAACAGTGCCATTGGATCTGTAAATTAAAATTTAAGGCAACTTTAGATATTCCTTCAAAAGTTTGATAAATTCCATTTCCATAATGTACTTAAAAGTATCAAGAGCTCCTTTCCAGGGTTAAAAACGTCACTCTAATATATAAACTTCAAGTTCAAATTTGTGTCTCAAGATGTTAAAAAATGGATAAACAGTTACGGTCTTTTAATGCAACTGTGTGGAAATTGCAGGTTCTATAAAATTTTAAATAGTTCACGCTCGAAAAGTGGAGCTGATACTAGATGATCGCTAAACGAAAACCTCTCCTTAGACCGAGATATTATTATGTCACACTTCATGCTCAGCAGCTTTTTTTAAATTCATAGTAATTGGAAGCATTTAACGATCTCTTCACCTCACAAACATCATACGCTCCCTCAATTACTTTCATTATGATGGTCATACTGTTTTTAATCTTTCCTAATTCTAATTGTAGTTCACTCACATCTTGTTTTATAAGAATTATTTCTGCTTTTCTTGATTGAATTTTATTATTAAAGAAATAATCTACGTGTGGCATTATATGGCGAGAAAGAGTGAGCCAAAATACAAAAGTAGGATCAGCCAATATTCTTTGAAAATCTCCTGCTTGATCTGTGTTCCCGTTTGCTTTCATTTCGAATATTTTCAAAGCACTCTAACAATGGCTCTCTATGTTCAAAAACCATGTTTTTTTTACAGTTCGGACATAGATTATTAAATTAATATACTATGGTTCGGATGTTAAAATTCCATCTTGTTTTAACAGTTTTTGAAATTGATTTCCAAATAATTTCATCTTAATACATGAGCATCCTGAGGAGTGTGAAAAAGTTGGAATAGTGATATATTTCTAACGATTCTCCAACTTCTGAGAATATAATAATATATATTATATCGTTTGACCGTATTGCGTATATAATTTAATTATCTCCGATGTTCTAGTATACTCAATAAGTTCTC
>JABUQX010005673.1:0-12500 GCA_015478945.1 Trachelipus rathkii
AGAGAGATAAAAAGTTTCTTTTATATACTAACCATAAATACTATGCTATAGACAAGTTTTCATCATTTTAAAGCTAACATAAAATGTTACACCGAATCCCATGTAGCATGACAAAACCTACAAAACTTACGCATGAATAAACTACTACATTAACAAAGTTCCACATACTTAGAAACAGTAAAATACCTAGCACAGCGTACAAACGTAACTATTAAGACTTTTCAAGCATATCTCTAACATATATGTTAATTTTACATAACACTATGATTTACGTCGCATTTCGAGTATCATTTCGGATAAACGTATGCCAAAAAATGGTTTCTTTATATACTAACATGATATATGCTAACATACACAATGTTTTCACATTATAAAGCTAACAAGCATCATATATAAGAATATAATGTACAATGACAACCTAACACACCTTATCGCATGATACAAACTACTAACATAAAAAGTTCCATGCTTAGCAACAGTAAAAATACCTAGTCACAGCGTACAAAAACGTCACTATTCAGACTTTTTCAGCATCCAATAAATCACATACTCAATGTCTAATAATTTACATTAACATTATTGATATAACGTCGCATTACGAGTATCATTTCGGATAAAACATAAGCACAAACGAGTTCTTTATAACTAGCCACATATATAATATATATAGTTTAATAATAGATAAAAAGATAAGAAAAGAAAAAAAAAATTTACATTTGTAAGAACAACAAAACCTAACACAACTTAAGCACGATAAACTGTTAAATTAACAAAGTTCCAACACTTACACCGTATAAGTAACCTAACATTGCATTCAAAAGTAGCTATTTATACTTTTCAAAGCTATCTTAACATATTAACGTTAATTTTACATTACACAGTATATTTATCAAAAATTTATCATAACATTGTCTAATTTAAAAGACAACGAATTAACATGTAAACATAACAAGTTTCTATCCAAAATAACATAAAAAATAAGTTCTTTGAATAATTCATAGTAATTGTAATAGTTTACTGATTTTAAAGGAGTAAATCAGTAATCAGTAATCAAACTGCCCTCCACCACCCGTCCTTGACTTTTTGATCTATTGATCTATTGATTCATTGTTTTATTTCGAGTATCATTTTCGATAAACATAACAAAAATAAAGTTCTTTATATACTAACCATCGAATATATGCTCACAAACACGTTTTTTCATTTAATAAAGGTAACATAACATAACTGAACTAAAGAATATAAGTTACAATGACAAACCTCACAACATACGTATGAATAAACTACTCGACATTAACACTTCCGCACTTAACCATACAGTAAAGTCCTAACTTCGTATACAAACGTCCTATTCACACTTTTTCAAGCTATCCAACATATCAGAATGTAATACCTTTTTGTACGTCTCAAATATTTCAAAAACAAATTTTGCATAACCTGTCTATTCATCATACTGACAACGAATAATGCTAACGTAACAAAAATTTTTTACATCAACTTCGTAATATTTACAAAAAATTTCCATCATAACACTCGTCTAAATATCAATAACCCAACGTAAATATGCAAACCTAATAACAAAGTTTTAACGCAAACATAACTTAAAAATAAAATTTTTATCTGACCTACATAAAATAAGTTCTTTGAATAAAATATCACAGTAAACGTAATAATTTACTGATTTTTAAAGCAGTGAAACTCAATAAATCAGTAACATCAAACCACCATCCTAAGACCTACCCACAACACCTATGATCTATGTGAAGCTATTTTTTCAAGTCATATTTCATATCATTTTCCTGGATAACATAACATACTACTTTTTATCCTGACCAACAAAATATATGCCTACGAACACAAGTTTTTAGCACAATAAGCTAACCATATCAAAAACTGATACTAAGAATATAATGTACATGCAACTTAACATACCCTCGCGTATGAAATAATCCGCTAACATCCAAAATTCCCCACTATAAAGTAAAGTAGCTATCAGGTCATCACAATACTCGATATGTTCCCACTTTTTCCTCATATCATCACAGGTTAATGTACGTATTTCTAACAAATTTCTTAACCAAAGTGACAATCTATCAAGATAGACAGCACTTGACCTATGATCTGACTATCGTATTCATCAAAGTGTCACTCGTTCGAGTATAAACATCATTTGAACTATGATAACAACGTAGCATTAGGAAATCTCGGCAACCTAACAATTACTCACAAAACTTAACTTAGGCTCCCGTTTCTCTAACACATCATCGTCAGTTAACGATGATGTGTACAAAACTTATCATTTTCTAACAAATCAGTGTTAATGTCACACTGTCTCAGAAAATATTTACATCAAATACTAGATATGAATAAACAGTTTTCATAACCAAGAGTATCTAAAGCAACACACAGCACTCCGAGAGAAAACCATGGGCATGCGCACCCTTAAAGGGTGTGAATCTGGAAGGGGGATCACCCCGAAGGGGTGGAAGAGGGCATTACACCTCCGAAGGAGGGGTAAGGCATCAGCCCTTCGGCTGAGGCCCAAAACCGCTTACACCCCTTCGGCTGAATAGGTTACGTTTTGTATGCAATGTTAGTTTACTTTACTGGTGGTGGTAGCTGTGGAACTTTGTTAATGTTAACAGTTATTCGTGCGTAAGTTGTGTTAAGCTTGTCGTTATACATTATTTTCTTAGTTCAATAATGCTATGTTAGCTTTATATAGTGGTCAAAACATTGTCTATAGTTAGCATATATTCGATGGTTAGTATATAAAGAATCATTTGTGCTATGTCATTATCCGAAATGGCATATCGCCATGCGACGTAATCAATAGGTGCTTAATGTAAAAATATGAACATTGATATGTTAAGATATGCCTGAAAAAGTAATGAAAAGGTTCGTTTTGTAGCCTGTCTAGAATTTTCTCGTTGCTAGTATGGAACTTTGTTTAATGTTAACAGTTTTGTTCATGCGTAAGGTGTGTTAGGTTTGTCGTTGTACATTTTTTCTTAGTTCATATGATGCTATGTTACTTTATTAATGTGAAAACATTGTTATGTTACAATTATTCGATGGTTAGTATATAAGAACTCATTTTTTGTGCTATTTTATCTGAAATGATACTCGAAATGCCGACGTAAATCATAGTGTTAAGGTAAAATTTACATTGATATGTTATAGATATGCTTGAAAAAGTCTGAATAGTTTACGTTTTGTACGCTGTGCTAGGTATTTTACTGTTTCTAAGTATGGAACTTTGTTAAGTGTTCGGGGATTCATAGGTAAGGTGTGTTAGGTTTTTGTCATTGTGCATTATATTCTTAGTTCTGGTAATGGTATGTTAGCTTTATTATGGAAAACTCTTGTTACGTTAGCATATATTGGATTGTTAGTATATAAAGAACTTTGTTATGTTTCTGTTATGTTTAGCCGAAATGTACTCGAAAATGTGACTTTCAATTATTCAGATCAATTAGATCAAAAGTATGGAGATGGGTAGGCGAAGGGTCGGGAGGTAACGGGTGGTTTGATTGACTGATTTCTGATTTACTGCTTTAAATCGGTAAACTATTACACTTTTAACTATGATACTTTCTATTCAAAGAACTATTTTTATGTTATGTTTGGATAAACTTTGTTATTTTTTTATGTTTGGATAAACTTTTGTTATGTTTGCAATTATTATGATATGGATTATGCTATTTAGGTAAGGTTATGATAAATTTTGTTAAACATTACTTGAAACTTTGTTACGTTAGCATGATATTCGTTGTTTTGGTTTTTTTTTTTTATTATTCTAAATTCAATGTGCATAATCGGACAAAGGTTATGATACATTTTTGCCAAATGTTACTGTGTCAACGTAAGTTACGTTAATATGTTTAGAGATATGCTTAAAAGTATGAATAGGTTTTACGTTTGCAATGCAATGTTAGTTACTTTCCTGGTGTTAAGTGTGGAACTTTGTTAATGTTTAACTTTTTATTCGTGTGTAAGTTTTGTTAGGTTTTCTATTGTACATTATTTTCTTAGTTCATATGATCCTATGTAACCTTTATTAATGTGAAAACATTGTTATATTAGCATATATATTCGATTGGTTTAGTATATAAAGAACTCATTTTTGTGCTATGTTTATCCGAAATGATCACTCGAAATGCGACGTAAATGAATAGTGTTAATGTAAACTTAACATTGATATGTTAGAGATATGCTTGAAAAAAGTCTGAATAGGTTAGTTTTTTTGTACGCTTGTGCTAGGTATTTTACTGTTTGCTAAGTATGGAACTTTGATATGTTAGTAGTTTATTCATGTTTAAGGTGTTTAGGTTTGTCGTTGTACATTATTTTCTTAGTTTCATGTTATGCTAAGAACGCTTTATTAATGTGAAAACCTCTTGTTACGTTTTAGCATTTTTCGTTGATCAGATTGATGCTTAGGTAAGGTAACTGAATAAATTTTTGTTAAATCTTACCATGTTAATCTAAATTAACATTGTTATGTTAGAGTATGTTTGAAAAAAGTGTGAATAGGATAACGTTTTTTTTATGCTATGTTAGTTACTTTGCTGTTGTCAAGTGTGGGACTTTGTTAATTTTAACGTTTATTCGTGTTTTAAGGATGTTGGTTATTGTTGTTGGTACTTACATGTCTTAGACCTGATGATGTTCATGTTAGCTTTATTAATGTGCAAACTTTGTTACCCTTAGAGCATATTCATCGATCAGTGTATAAAGAATTTTATTTTTATGTTTATGTTTAACTCAAAATGATACTCGACAATGTGAATTGAATAATAGATTCAATAGATCATGGATGACAGAAGGGGGGTTTGATGATGGTTTGATTTACTGATTTACTGATTTAGGGTATGTAAAGCAACAATTTAGTAAACAAATATGACTTGAATCAATATGTCAATAGATCAATAGATCAAGATAATGTAAAAATCTTTGTTACTGATTTACTGCTTTAGGTATGTAAAACGTGACAATTTTAGTAAAAATATTACATGAATCAATAGATCAAATTGTATCACATAGATCAATAGATGCAATAGATCATGGACAGGGGTGAGGAGGGCAGTTGATTTACTGATTTACTGTTTACGGGTATGTATAGAACGTAATTTGTAAGTTATAAAAAAAAAGAATAAACAGAAATTTTTTTTATTCATTTATTTATTTTATTTTATTTTTTTCTTGTGGCTTCTGAAAACCAGATCATTTTGCAATTACAGACTCGATAAACATATATAAGCGACACCAACATTGTTTGTTATACGAATGTTTTATTAACTCAGCACTCACGGCTCCAGCAACGGTGCCAGTGCCAACTCCTCTGATCCTTCTCAGACTTTATCAAACTTTGCTCCAAGTTTTTTATATAACTACTATGTCTGTGCACATCTAATTCTTCTTGTTCTCTTTGTTTTGACAATCATTGTTACTCTTCTTGTAATTTTATTTCATTTCTTTCTATTTGTGGTAAATAAGGATTATGCTATCGAACCCTTTGAACTTTTAGAACTAGATTTACTTACTTTACTTGAATTTTTACCTGATATATAACTAGCACTGTCTTGTGGTCTAATCTTTGGTTCATACTTGCACATATATTTTGAAATGTCAATTTTCAACTCATACTATGGCTCTAATTTTTGTGTAAGCCACTGCTGTATTTTATCTGGCTCTAGAGATTCAGCCATTAATTCACTACAGGTATTTTTTAGTGTTTCGACTTTAGCGTCTAATTGAAGTTCGTCAGATTTGATCTCGAAACTTTAGTCTATATTATTTAGAAAGGCATGTTATAATTTGCCTTTAATATTATTTATTTTATGTCACTGCAACGTTTCCCTGAATGCATTCTTAAACCTTCAGTTATTTCAGTTTCATCTATTTTCTCCATTTCCTTTAACTTTTGTTCGATTTGGCTCATATTTTTTTTTATTATTATTTTTTTTTATTATTATTAACTTTCAAACTCACTCAAAATAAAGGAAGGGTAGTATTTTTTAACACAATTTATATATACAGATAAATTTTTATATTTCGTATATATAAGTTTACCTGTATATATTTTTTATTTATTTTATTATTTTTATATGCTATGCTTAAATACTTTACTACTTTTGTCGGATGATCATACCTCACATCTGACAGCCTGACAACTTCTGAATTCTTCATCCAAGGAATCTTCTTAAATAGAACTTTGTGAAATCCTACATCAGGTGAATTATACGCAGTTCGGAACACATCTTTTATTTTCTCATGAATGAACTGTATGAACTGGTTCTAAAAAATATAACAAAAATATAAATATTTATGTAAAATTACAAATAATAAATACTAAAAGATAAACATAATAATTATACATAATTATACATAACATAATTCATTAAAAAATAATTATACATGTTAAAAAAAATATTCAATAAAAAAAAATTATTTTTGGAATTTTTATTTTCATCCTTATTATTAGCTTTTGCTTTGAAAAACACATTTATGTTACTTTTACATTCATACCATATTCACACCAACTATAAAATAATAATGTACCTTCTATTTACTGATGAATTGGATTCAGAAATTGCTAAGCTTAGGATGGTATAGATATTACTCAGGTTGTAGGGCTGCTACTTAAGATTTAAGCTTAGATTCCACCTCAATGTAATTTCTTCCTTGTGAAACCCTGGCTATGGCTTCTTCAATAGTTATGGCTTTTAAGGATTCAGCTTGAAGATTTTAGTCAATTGCTAGTAATTTCACCTCAATAGATTCTTCTTTGTGAAATTCTTAAGCTCTTGATTGAATAGATCTGTACTTGGAATTTCTTCAAATAGCTTCCTAATATTGATTGAAGTTCAAAGTTTGGATCCCACCTTAATACTTTTCTCTTCTATGTGGAATCTTTTGCTTGATCCGTTCTTATGTATTCTTCAATTCTTCTTGTATTGCTTGAAATATTTAGCTATATCCTGTGAGGTCTGCTTAAGCCTTTATTGAATTGCAGTACTCCTAATTTTATTTTTCTTATTATTCTGGCTTTTGTTTCAGCATAGCTTCTAATATTTTGCAAGCCCTTTTCTTCAGCACCATTTATTTCTGATTTTTCAGCAGTTTTCTTCTCAATTGCACCTCTTTGCTTTTTCTTCCCTTGTAATATTTTGGTAAATTTTAGTAAATCCACAGTTGGTGTTCATACAGCATGAATTTTCTTACTTTCTTTAACTTTTTTTTATTTTTATTTAAGTTCTTTTTTATTATTTATTTTTTGTATTTCATATAAATTATATATAATATATATATATATATTATATATATATATAATATATATACTTATATATATCTATATATATATATATATATATATATATATATATTATATATATACGTATATAATAATACTATATATATATATATACGTATATAATATATATATATATATATATATTACCGTATATATATATATCAATATATATATATATATAAATATAATATATGTATATATATATTATATATATATATATAATATATATATAAATATATATATATATATATATATATATATATGAATAAGCAGGCACAAAATGCGAAGTTTATTTTTATTAACATAGGGCGACGTTTCGGAAATATCCTTTCCCATTCTCAAGGCTAAAATTCTAAAAATTCTAATAAATACTTCTTAAAAAAGTTAAAATAAAGACAGCAAATTAAAGAAAAAAAAATCTCAAATAATTCTTCTTAAATCAATTTTTCCCCTGTTTATATGTTCATAAAACCGAACCCCGATAAAATAATAATAATAATAATAATAATAATAATAATAATAATAATAATAATAATAATAATAATAATAATAATTAATCAATTATTATTAAGTTACATAAGGAATACAATAAAATGATACATAAAATAAATATAATATTAACAATAACAATAATAATAATAATAATAAATAAAATAATATAATAATAATAATAATAATAATAATAATAATAATAATAATAATAATAATAATAATAATAATAATAATAATAATAATAATAATAATAATAATAATAATAATAATAATAATAACAATAACAATAATAATAATAATAATAATAATATAATAATAAATAATAATAATAATAATAATAATAATAATAATAATAATAATAATAATATAATAATAATAATAATATAACAATAATAATAATAATAATAATAATAATAATAATAATAATAATAATAATCATAATAATAATAATAATAATAATAAGAATTAGTTGACAATTTATAAAAATTTTTTTATATCAATTTCAACAGAGGGAAGAGATTTTTCGGATGTGTTTAATAGGATATCATCTTTTCACATTTTGAGTGAAAATTTTCTCTAAACTTTAAAAGAAATTTAAAAAAACTTTTTGGATTTGGAATCAAACTGTATTTGTTTTGTTTTATTTTTGTTTTGTTTTGTTTTTTTTTTTGTTTTTTTTTTAACACTTGTTTTTAGTTCAAAATAAATTATAAGATTTGCTTTTAGGAGAAATTTTACGCTCGATTTTTATTTTTTTTATTTTCAGTATTTGATATTTTCAAAATTTCACACTACTTTTCTTTCTTTTTCATTGTAAATACACATACACACCGTATACACACACACACACACACACACATATATATATAATATATATATATGATATAGATATATATATATATATATATATACTATATATATATATATATATATATATTTATATATATATATATATATATATATATATATATATATATATATATATATATATATATATATATATATATATATATATATGAATAAGACGTTTCCCATTTTCAAGTCTAAAATTTTAAAAATACTAATAAATACTCAACTTAAAAAACTAAAAAATAACATTTACAGGATTTAAAAAATTAAAATACTATATTTAATAACGAATTTAAAAAAAAAAAAACTGAAAAATATTTGCATCAATATAAAATAAATAAATAAATAATTACTTTATCTACATGGTGGAACACTCAAAACTGAACAGATTTAAAAATGTAAAAATTTTTAATGACAATAATTGGTTAGTTAATTTCAATTATTTGATCGAGCTATTTATAAAAGGACTGAAGAAACATCACTATTTAATGTAGGATCAATTTGTTTTATGAATAAGTATTGAAATTAACAAATTTCTCTCGTACCAAACTGTCCAAAGATTTAAAATCACTATGCCTGATTTTATATTTACAGGACAAAGAATGATTTCTAATAGAGGAGTGCTCCTTAGTAGACAACCCCATACCGGTCCTATTGCTAACACCCCTACGACCGTCAACCCAAACTCTTAACATACGTTTGGTACAACTGACATACTTTTTCAAATTACATTTGGGACAATTATATAAATAAACTACATAAGAACGCATTAACGGCTCAGTGTGTCCTTATAAGTAAAAAAGCTGAAATTATTGAAAGGATTCTTAAAGTAATATTAATATTTAAAAAAGTAATATAGCTCGAATTATCTTCTTAAAAACACCAGATTTATTTCCAAGAAAAGGAAAAGAAACCTAAAATTCACATTTTGGAGCGCAAGTCACAGGTCAACGCTGAGAAAAAAATATTAAACAGATAATCTTTAAGTACTTTATTATAAAATACAAGAGCAGGGTAGTTATTATCAGAAAAAAAACTAATTTAAAAATTCCATTTCAAAGTGAAATAAGGTCCAATTTGAAAAAATTTAAAATCTCTTTGAATTAAAGTTTTACAAGAAATTAATTTAAATTTGCGACTATAATTGCTAAAATAATTCAAACCTTGCCCTGAGAAAGTTTTCTTCCTAAGTACCCGAGTTGCAAAAACCGAGCCACATCTCTCAACTAAAATATCAAGAAAATGACAAATTATTGCTTGCTTCCGTTTAAATTGTAAATTTTGTCTTATGGAAATTATTAAAAAAGTCTAAAAACATCTTTGCATGTTCCATTTCCTTAAAAATAACAAAAGTATCGTCAACATAATGGTGGTAAAATACAGGCTTGAAAAGTGAAAGACATTCATCTAAAAATTTCTTTTCACCAACACAAATATATATTCGCAAAAGTCGGCCCTAATTATTGGCCTTTGATACCCCATTAATTTGCTTACAAATATATTCGCAATAAAAAGGAAATAAGTATTTAAAACTGAGAGCTCTTAAAAACTAACGGAAAGAAGCCCTGTCAAACGAGTGAAATTTATCATTAGGATAAATAAAAATTTTGCTCAGAATAATATCTAAAGTCTCTTGCAAGGGAACATTGGTAAAAAGAGATGTAACATCAAAACTTACCATAAAACCACCCGTATTAATTCTCGGAATCTACTTACAAAATTCAAAAGAATTCTTCCGTATATGTTCGTTAGTTGTTAAAAATGTCAGTTTAGCAACTAAAAAATTTAGCTAACTTATAATTAGCAGCGTTATATGCTTCCAAAATTGGTCTAAGAGGAATATTATTCGTATGAATCTTTGGGAGAACATAAAGAAGAACCTGTGGAATATAAATAATAATAAGTTGCCTGTTCTATAATCTGAGAATCTAAAAGTTGTTTTAAAAATCTATTTATTTTATCTTCTAATTTAAAAATAATTTTAAGGGCGAGCCTTTACATAGCAAATCGCTCAAATGTTCATAATTATATAATTTTAATAATTAGCATTGATTTCATTCTTCATTGAAATCTGTAGCATTTTTGGGCTACCTTTTCAAAGAAGAAATAACGAAGGATATATATATATATATATATATATATATATATATATATATAGTATATATATATATATATATATATATATATATATATATATATATATATATATAATATATTACTATATATATATATTAAATATATATATATATAATATATATATAATATATATATATATGATATATATATATATTATATATTATAATATATAATATATATATATATATATATATATATATATATATATATATATTAATAAACAGGAGTAATTTTGGTTGCTTTTCCAACGACCAACCAAACCCACACAATAATATGGACTTTTCATGAAGAATCCCCTTCACCAAATACTTCTGAAAACTCCTTCCTAAAAGCGGTCATACAACGTAATCCTTTATATGACTATTCTTTACCACCAGGATATGTTGCCCCTTCTAGTCGAGATCCACGTTCTCAAACCTTTCCTCTCCATTCTGAACCCACCTCCAACTCTACCCCTAGTCACATTGAGACAATTGTCTCAAAAAGACCACCAATCATCATAATATTTATAACAACTCAGCCATGACCACTTTCCTTTCAATGAATTGTCGTGGCCACCACTTAATTCGAATAACTTGTTAATTAATGAACATATTGTACCACCAAATAGTGTATATGTTTACGAGGAACTTCGACTATGTCATAGCGACTTCTTCCAACCGTCCGAATATAAATCGCCGTTAACCTCTATAGAAAGAGGTGGCAATGATAGGGGAGTGCAGGAATACTCAATCATAAATCTGTCCCCTATTCCTGCCAGTAAGCCTCCAAACTAAAAATTCATTAGTGCAGCACGGGAATCACTTTTCCACCGACCTTACTATCTGCTCGATCTACTTGGCTCCGAGTAGTGAATTTACTAAGGTCGACCTAGCTGATCTTTTTAAGCAGCTCCTTACTCCGGTTGTTATGAGAGGACTTCAACCTCCCCACCACTTATGGGGCGACTCTTCACTTCGTCTAAATCCAACGATCCTTGTAGATATTTAACCCCCTTTTCCGGAATGCGTTAACCACAGGACTCCCTACATATGAAGCTTAGATAAACACACTTCTTCCTATATTGATATCCTTTTGCTACCATTCCCTTATGAATCGCTTTAACTGGTCCCGCTTTGATATATTTTTTTTATTTTTTTTTTTTATATAAAGTTCACACCCACGGCATAAGCCCTTATTCAAGTAGGGGGAAAACTTTTTTCTAGGGAATTTAAAAAAAAATTTCTACCTAGATCCGAACTAGGATTCGAACCCGCGACCTTGCCATGCGACTCCGTCGCTCTACCGTTTGAGCCACGGTAGCGGTAATAGCAGTAATCATTACCCAATAGCTTTAAATGAGCTTGTACCAAGCCCAATATTGAAACCTAACTCCAGCTGGCGTTTATGATCGAGCGGAGGTGAGCCATTTTAACCAGACCACAGATAATCCCATCTTCTCCCTTCAACAACACCGGTTTACCAACTATTGATAAACGCTTTTCGCTTCTTCCAGCAAGTTTCATCTCAGCAGCAAAGCTTGCATAGCCACAATTCTTCCCAAGGCAGCTTCGCAACCCTTGTGTTCCAGAATCGCACAAGCTAACAGCGAGAAGAAGAAACTCTACAAGCAATACATAAAGACCCGTTCCACCCCAAACATGATTATTTTTAAAGCAGCTGGGGAGATCTCGGCGAATTAATCGCCAAACAAGAAACATTTTTTCGA
>JABUQX010005673.1:20000-22500 GCA_015478945.1 Trachelipus rathkii
GGAACAAAAGAAAAAATTGGGGGGGGGGGGAGAAAAACGCATAAGTTCAGATAAAAAAAAATCAGAGAATTGTTTTTTAGATCTCTAAAACGGGCTCACCGACCTTAGAAACCTATACTTCAACACATCAAGTGTCAAAAACTACCGATGAGAGGTGAATTTCCAAGCCAATTGCCGACATGACTTGGAATTTCCTGCCGTTCATAAGCACCAGAACCTCCGAAAACGGTCTTCCAGACCTCAAAAATAACCCTTTGTTACTGACGTGCAGCTGAAAAAAAAAATCACATTTCTGCGGAGTTGGGAGTGTTCATCATTTGATGAACGGCATATTACATATATGAAAATTGCTTTAATGTCATTTACGCTTAAAATGAAAAGAAATGAAAATCGGATAAGACATGAGTTTTTTTACATTATTATCCTGTGTACAATCCTCTCCTGGAGTTTGGTCCGTTCCTCCCGACTCACCCTGTATATATATTATGGTAGATTTTGAGTGTGTGAGTACTAGAATTCTAATGGTTAAATATATATATATATAATATATATATAAGATATATAAATATATAATATATAAAATATATAAATAATATATATATATATATATATTATATATATAATATATATATATATATAATATATATATATATATATATATATATATATATTAATAATATATACTATATATAATATATATATATATTACATATATAATATATATATATATATATATATTATATATATACTATATATATAATATATATATAAATGTATATATATTATTATATAATTATATATAATATATATAGTTATACTAGATGCTATATATATATATATTATATTATATATATACGATAATATATATAATATATATATTAATATATATTTAATATATAAAATATATAAATATATATATATATATATATTGACCTTACTGATTCAGCACAATGTTACAATACATATAACTGGCTTGAATATAGCATGGAAGAAGAAAAGTGTGTTGCTCTATGTGTAGACAATTTTCAATTTGGAACATGTGAAATCAATATGAAATGTTTATTATTAGTGGTTATTGGAAATTAGTAGTTATGAGTGTTTTTTGTAAATGGAAAAAATTGACCAAGAAAATTAAAAAGCAAAGAGAGTCATCGATTCATAGTCAGTGCGTTCAGAAGCTTATTTACTACAAATACTCTTTGGAAATCAGGAGAATTTGCAAATAATCTTGCAAATCAATGTGAAGAGGAGGTAATGGAGAATAGATGTAGACTGCACAAATTGATTATATTTACTTTGTAATATACATTGAAGATATAGAGTCCACAACAGACTATATATAATGTTTTATGGTATTAATTAAGGAAGCACTGAAAAAATTAAGTTTATTTTTGTTTATATTTTAATTGATGAAATGTATATTTGTTGCTGAGTCGTAGTCTGTCATTATATGAAGGAGATTGTACAATGACAAGTTTCGAAACATTTTGCAATTGATAGGACTTTGCAGCAAAGTTTCCAACTTTAAATGGTTTGACTTTTAAAAGGTTAAGAGCTCCAGAAAATTATTCTTTTTTCCGAAATTGTTAAAATTTTTACTTAATTTTTTTCGACTGGGTTAATTAATCACTCTGGCAAATCATCACTACTTGGGATGCGCACCAATCTATAAACTAAGTATATTATTTGAATGAATAGCTTAATTTGAGGTAAAATAAATTATTAAAAGATGAATGTTTGGTAGACTACATTTTGCTTTATGTTTGTTCATGGATTTTAGGTATACAATATTCCAAGTTTATTTCGTTAACACCGAATAGTTGAGCAAACCCCAAGTTATCCTTGTCATAATAGTCAAAATACAATTTTTTCTTGGTAAATATATTATTATTTGGACTGTTTTTTTTATATTTTTTGAAATTTAGTCAAACTTTAAAAAAAAATTATTTTTTTTGAAATTTTGGACTATATTATTAAAATGCCTAAGATCTTGAACCCACAAGTCAAATTAGCTACAAGCATATCTATAATATCTTAATACTAGGCATACTCTATCAATATTTAAAGCTTGGAATTCTTTAGGGCAGAGTTTCTCAACCGGGGGGTCGCGACCGAATAGGGGGGGTGCCGTGGGTCACATAAAAATAAAATATTTATAATATAAATATGCATGAGTTTGTGTTATTTCATAAAAAGTTAATGCTTTATGACGTTTGAATAAAATGCGTTGAATCATAAGGCTATTTTTTTAAGGAATTATGATATAATTATATAGTCTTATATAATATATATATATATATATAGTAATTATATATATAATATATATTGAATGTTGTAGCTAAATATAGTTACATATCCTTTCAATAGATTTTAATAGAGATTTAATATATACTACTATATTATGGGGTAATTAGGGGGTCGCGAGGTTACTAACTTTATGCGTTTTTGCTTTTGGGGAGTCGCGAGGATTAAAAGGTTAAGAAACGATGCTTTAGGCTTT
>JABUQX010005674.1:0-5000 GCA_015478945.1 Trachelipus rathkii
ATGAAATTGTATTGCAGGGAATTTCAGTAAAGTACAACTTTCAACTACTAAAGGGCCAGAGATCCCTTTATTTAAAAGATTTCAAAAAACTTGGAACAATATTAACAAGGCACAATATTTGACATGGGAGGCAGATACAGAGGTAAGAACAATATTAAAAGATGATGTAAATGAGATTTTACAGTATGCCCAAAATAAAATTAAAGAGGATCAACCTCGTCACGATTATCAAGAATTTTTGGAACTAGCAATAATTTTTCTAGGTAATAGTCCATCACGCGGAATACATTTCCGGCAACCAGGAGCATATCACTTAGGGAGATGGATGGGAAAAGCAATATATTGCTTAAAAATATATCTATTTAGAAAACAATTTAAATTAACACCAACAGAGGAGAAAGCACTAAAACGAATATGTTGCTTTATAATAAATTGCTATATGAAAGCATGGTTTTCTACTACAAATGCAATTGAAGCTCCCATGAATGACATTAATTTTCTTAAAAATCTTTTTGAATACAAAAACCACGATAAATCTATGCTAAAGAAGCAATTCATAAAATTATTAGTCATTTATGGTATTTCCATATATGATGAAAGAATAAACGATGATATGAGAAGAAAGATGGCCAATATATTAATAAAACAACGCATACTATCCAAACTATTGAACCATGGGATACGGAACATCAAGTCGAAGAAAAAAGGAAATAAACTGTTTATCAAAGAAGATGATTTGGAATATTTCCTAAATAAAAATCTTTCTTTAGATTTACTTAGCATCAGGTCGCAGAATATATTTATCAGGTTGGGTCTTTTTCAAGAATTCCTACAAACTGATCCTGTTGATTGGAAAAATCAAGAAAGTTACATGAAAGGAAGAGAAGTTGTAGCTTCATTAAGGGTGGTAAACGACACAGCAGAAAGAGAGAGTAAAATTAATGGAAGAATTTAATGACAAATTTACCAAAAACGAAGAACAAAAACAATTTGTTTTACAGGTAAACTAGATAACTAATAATTATAAAATCTATCATTGTGTAATTTTGTAATACATATCTATATATTTCATATAGTTTTATATGTTTTTAAATAAATCGAAGTTTTAAATATAATTCTCTAGGGGAATCTGAAAACAAAAAAAATAAATACGTAAAGTAAATTAATCTTTCTCTTTTTTATCTAAGTTTGTGCAAGACTATCGAAAAGCATACCCGGGCCATACCCGTGATATACTGAAAAGGAAAAAAATAATAGGTTAAGTTCTTATTCTCCGATTATATTGTAGGTGTACGAATGCACATTCAATTACTATATTCAAAAAATTATGAACATTTTCTGTTATTATGTCTTTTTCGATATGTTAAGCATGTTAAAAATTGATATCAATAAAGTTTGAAATTTAATCATGTTTTCAAACTTTAACCTCGATGGGGCACGGGTTAATATTATCCGATTGGTCTGAAACTTTTTAATAGTTTGTCTTTTCTTGTAATGTCTACCGGTCTACCTTTACATTATCGATAAAAAAATTTCATCTGCTATATAAAAGGAATATATATTATATATATATATATATTATATAATATTATATAATATATATATATATATAATCTATATATTATTATATATTATATTATATCATATATATATATCAGTGGCGTGCGGTGGCTTAGCGTCATGGGGAAGCAATCAGAGTAAATGGTGTAGAAATCGAAGCGCACCACTTATATATACTATATATACTATATATATATATATTATATATATATATATATATATATATATATATATATATATATATATATATATATTATATATTATATATATATTATATATTATATATATATATATATGAAACTCACCAATCATTTATAAATTAATTCAATCCGCCTCTTCTTTGTAAGAAACTGTTCAATGACTAGCTCATAGAAATTTGATCGACGTTTAAATTCGACGAGAATATTTTTATCTATCGACAATAAACTTAGGCTTGACATTCGTTCTTGTAACTGAGTGGTACGATAGCAGGTGTGTATTCTTCGAAGAGCAGAAAATGAACGTTCCGCGGAAGCCGTGTTGCTCGGTATTGTTAGAACTAATTCACTTAACTTAAATACTTCACTAAATCCCTTTTGGAGATCATTTTCAACCATAAATTCAATAAGTTCATACACTGGTTTATTAGCAAATTCATTACTTATATAAAGAATAGAAAGCTCGTTTTTCAGGCGAACATAATCAAACATCTCTCCGTACATGTCCCTCATTTTAGAAAGCAAGTCATGCGGAAATGAATTTTTATATTTATCGTAATTTTCATGGCAGAGAAGCTGGAAATATTCTAATTTGGAAAATGACTTGTATCTTGTATTAATCTGCAAGATAATGTTATCAATGATTTTGTGATATAACTGAAGACAGAAGTCTTTATCTTGATTCTCACAAGGATCATGTCTTGCTTTTTTACTGTGATTGCCAATTATTTTGAGGGGATTTTCTGAAGCAACTCTAAATAAATCTTCAAACCTATGGTCCCTATCGTATTTGATCTGTTCTAAAACCTCAGTAATTTTATTACAGCAGTACATTATATCATAAGATTTGCTTTGCAGAATATTATACAGTGTGTCGGTATAGGCAAATATTTTAGAAAATAGCTCAAGAAGGAAAATTGTCTTGAATCCTTGTAAAAAACTGAGAAATCCTCGAGCCTTTAAAGTCGAATCACCGTCCCATTGATGGGGATGCTCAATGACATAATTAAAAAAATCAATCAAATGACCCCTATATTGGTGCACTGTGTTTATCAAACGTGAAGCAAAATTCCATCTAGTAGTTGAAACTGAAGGTAATTTTTTGTTCATGAACTCCTGTAGAGCTTTTATCCTTGTTGAAGATTTTGAGAAATATGTTGGTAATCCATTCAAAGTAGAGAAAATTTTTTTACAGTCCTTCAAACTAGATAACCCTTGCTGCAATACCAAATTCAAGACATGAGCATAACAGTGTGTAAAAATGGCCAATGGATATTTGTCAAGCACTTTTTTCTGTAGTCCTCCTATTTCACCACTCATTACACTAGCTCCATCATATGTCTGCCCAACCAGTTTTTCCTTAATTTTAAACTCTTCAACTACATTAATAACAAATCTAAGTAAACCGTCAGCTGTTCTATCAGCACTTACGTCAGAGAACCCGATAAACCTCTCAAACACTTTGCCGTTTCGAACGTACCTTAATACTGTTGCCAACTGCGATCTTGAAGTTACATCGGAAGTTTCATCAAGTATTATAGAAACGAACTTTGCTGAATTAATTTCTTCCTTTATGTAGTTTTTAATGACTATAGATAAAGCCTCAATTATATCGTTTTGTATATCCGGTGATGTCCCTTGAAAAATAGTCGACGTTCTTAAATGATTATCCAAAGAAGAATCATATTTTCGAAGAAATTCAAGAAGTTCTCTATAATTTCCCTTATTTTCTGAAGTACTCGACTCTTCATGACCCCGCAAGGAAAGCTCTTGTTGGGAAAGGAAGCATACAGAATCAATAAGTCTTTCTAAAATTTCTCTATTTTTTTTACTTCCTCATTATGACGACTGATTCCGGCTCTCATTTGGCAGTCAAGTAAGGTATCAATTCGCTGCTTTCCAAACATTTTAAAAGCCAAATAAGCTTGCATATGAGCTTTCGACTTTTCATGTCTTTGTGCTGCCACTGTTAAATGATTTAGATCATTGTAGCCATTTTTATTCCAAACTCCATTTTCGGTAGAAAATAATATGCATATGAAACAAAATAATTTTTGACGAATTTCACAACCAGTTAGCCACTCAATAGATTCATAGTTTGATGCGGAAAAATGGCGTATATATTCACAATTTTTGTCTTTATGCTTAGAAGTTAATTGCTCTAGAGCTGGTTTGGGTTTTCCTAATTTCAATATTGTTAATTTATCACTGTAATTTCTTGAGGAGAACGGGATATTTAACAGATCGTTAACGCTATTTTCCATATTTAAAAAAAATTGCAGCTGTACTTTTGGAAATTTTAAAATTTGGAACTTCACCAACCATGCACTAACAAATCTCAATGAAGACTGAGTAATTAGAATTTAGAAGTATGAGTTTCTAATTAACATTTAATATTATATCATAGGCATAATATATATATATATAATATATATTATTATATATATATATATTATATTATATATTATATATTATATATTATAATACTATAATATATATATATAATATTATTATATATATATAATGAGAAGGTAAAGAATTACTGCCTTCTCTGGATTGAACACCGCATGTTTGCGCGTGGAGGACAATAATGCCCGTGCTATACAACTGAGCATCCTTCAACCATAAAGTTGAATTCAAGAACAGTTATAAAGCAACCGAGTTCCCGTCAAGGCGACATCACCAGGTGTCCAGCCTGTCCTATCTCTCGTTCTTTATATTTTTAGATGTTAAATATTGCATAATAATCGCAATTTGATAAGATGTTAAAGGAAGAACATAATTGGAAGGTAAAGAATTAACTGCCTTCTCTGGGATTGAACCACCGCATGTTGCGAGTGAGGACAATATGCCCGGTGCTATACAACTGAGCCATCCTTCAACCCAAAAAAGTTGAATTCAAGAACAGTTATAAAGCAACCGAGTTCCCGTCAAGCGATCACCCGGTGTCCAGCCTGTCCTATCCCTCGTTCTTAATATTTTAGATGTTAATTCTTTACCTTTTCATTATATGTTCTTTCTTACATCTTATCAAATTGCGATTATTATGCAATATTTAACATCTAAAATATTAAGAACGAGAGATAGGACAGGCTGGACACCTGGTGATGTCGCCTTGACGGGAACTCGGTTGCTTTATAACTGTTCTTGAATTCAACTTTTTTGGGTTGAAGGATGGCTCAGTTGTATAGCACCGGGCATATTGTCCTCACGCGCAACATGCGGTGGTTCAATCCCAGAGAA
>JABUQX010005674.1:10000-27500 GCA_015478945.1 Trachelipus rathkii
TGTTCTTATTTACTTCTGCATTACAATAGTGACCTCACAAAAAATTGCGCCAAAATAAAAAACAATGATGATAAATTAAAAATTTAATTTAATAAAAATAAATATAATTTTTTAATTTCATAAAAAAATCGATATCACTTTCATCCTTGACCATTTTATCATTCCTTTTAATCGATATATGAAAGTAATATTTTAAATTTTAATTTAATGTCTAACAATTAATAATAAAATCAATTATTTATATATAAAATAATAAAAAAATTAATTAATAATAATAATAATAATGAATATTGGTGAGCGGTGGGGAAAAAGTCTCTTCTTTTTCCAAATTAATAATATTTATATTTTATTATCAAAGTGAGTTACTTTGTCAACCCATAACGATAGGGTACGACCAGGATTGCAAGGACTATTCAAGGTGTTTTCAAAAATAAAGTCTTGCCAAAAGTTTGAACATAAAATAGTTTCTTGGTCTATTCCTTCAGCTGTGCTTGCTTCACTCAATAAAATACAACATTATTTAACAATGTTGTCATACTGCATTCTACCTTTCAAGGCGTAGACCACAATACAATGTAATTATTTAAAATGACAAGAGCAGGCAAATTGCTCGGCAAATGGGGCAATGCTTGGCCTGGTACTTGACTTTACATTACATAAAAGAAACAATGTTATCTATTTTACTGTACTGATCCTATGTTGCATACATATATTGAACAAAGGCGTAGACGTCTTTTTGTGATATAATCGACTTTCGCTTCTTGAGACTTCCTATATGAAGCAAAATATTATTATATGGTACATTTATATATATAGTGTATATATAGTATATATATATATATTAATATATATATATATATAATAATAGTATATATATATTATATACGTATACTATATATAATCATATAGTAGCTGATATATATATATATATATATTATATTATATATATATATATGAGGAATTATAGTAGACGTAACACTTAAATAACACAGGTGAATAAAATCTTCAAATTTAAGAAAATTTATACATTTGGCGTTAAAATTTATGAAATAGTATAAATGAAAAAGGAAAAAGATATTATAAGACTGGCATGGAACTTTGATCGATTCATTTCGTTACCAAATATAAAAAATGTTTTTTACCATTGCAAAAATATAAATGTTTACTTCTTTGTCTCGTATTTCCGAAATTTCGTGTTTCATCGCCCCCCTGCCCAAAATATTATCTCTGTCTGGCAATATATGCTCCCCCCTGATTCTACCCAAACAAAAATAATTGCCTTTATGGTTTCACAATTCCGGCTTTCGGCTCCGGCCTCCGCGGCTAGTGCTCGGTCTCCGCTCCTGCTCCGCCCGGCTCCGGCTCTCGGTCTCCAGCGGTTCTAAATCACCAATTAAACAGTGAATTATGTTTATAAGGTAATTAACAATCATATATTTCTTATTCCACTGATTAATCATATAATTATCCATACTCTAAACACTAACTCCGCTTGGTTTATATATTGCCTTTAATAATCCAGGAAGATATAAAATAAATTTTAAACATAATTGGTAATATAAAATAAGATTAACTTGAAAATGTGTGGAGAATGGTGGCGGCTTGCGCGCGTCAAAATAGATTCATCAGCGATTGTAGTGATTTATGTGCAATGAGATGTGTAACACGAGCAGAATCAGTTGAATGTTATAACATTTTAAACAAATGTTAATGAATATTCAGTGCCGGAGTAGGTAAAAATAATAAAATTAGAAGAAAAATAAGCGAGTTATTTTATGGATTTTAAAGAAGTTACATGGAAAGAGATGAGTTTTTCAATTTTTATTTACTTCACTGTCCTGCCTTTTTACTTTCGCCTGGACAAAAGTCATTTATAAAAATACTTCTTATATAGAGATAATATTTATATACTATATTATCATATATAGATATTAGATAATATATAATATATTATATATACGATATATATATATATAAATATATTTATATATAATATATTATATATATATAATATTATGTATATATATATATATATATATATAATATAATAAACTATAATATTTAAAAAATAAAAAAAATCCGGAGGAGGACCTCTTGTCCTCTACTAGCTGCTGAATAATAATATATTAATTGAACCAATAATAATATATAGTTATTTACTATAATGGGGTATGTATATATTATATAATGACTGTCGATATCTGCGTATGACTTATAATATACATATATATGATACAATTTTACCAACGTTTCTTTGACCATTGTGTATTTTGTGTAGTAAGTACTAGTATAGGCTAGATATTATAGATATACGTTTTATATTTATATCTCTATATATATAATACTCATATACGTACATACAATATATATAATAATAATAAGATTAAATTATATCATGTAAACCTTTTCAGTATATTATATATATATAATTAAATATGACCCCACCTCGTTTTATAACCTGGTATTGATTATTCTAACTATCCAATACCTTTTCTTATCATAGCTATATATATATACCAGTATATATATATATGCGAAAGTTTAAGACCTCCATACGCATTGAGAGATTGTCGACGCATCCAAGTCGCCTAGGACAAAATGAAAAAAAAATAAAAGGGATTAGGTAAAAATAATTAAATAAAGATATGAATGAGCAAAAGAAATAGATATAATAATTTACCTAGTGTATAGACTCTTTCTATTTCGACTCAAGGCATGAATATGCCAACTCATGTATGGATTTAAAAAAAATTTGAGTAAAAATGGT
Organism: Trachelipus rathkii; assembly: GCA_015478945.1. Taxonomy (NCBI): domain Eukaryota; kingdom Metazoa; phylum Arthropoda; class Malacostraca; order Isopoda; family Trachelipodidae; genus Trachelipus; species Trachelipus rathkii. Next base: position 12,768 of record JABUQX010005674.1, read on the forward strand.
GAAATGGTTAGAGAGACACCAATCTTTGATTCACATTTAATACAGAAAATTGGTTATAAATTTTATGGCCCTATATAATTTATGTTTGCATTTAGTTATTGTTTTTATTTTTATTTGTCTCATACCGATACTTTCTGATACCAATACTGGCTGATACCGATACTGGCTGATAATGATACTGGCGGATAAGATAGATTATCTGTTTCGGATGCGGATAGCGGATATAATAGTAGTGTCTTAAATCTAAATAATTATTTTATATTTTTATATCTTTAATATCAATCTATGCTGATTTATAGCCCATGAGATCTGCTTTATAAATAGATATATATAGTATCTTAATTTGTATATATTATATATATATATATCTGTGTTTACCCAGAGTGCAGGACGCTTGGAGCCAACTCTTTTGCATCCTACCATCCTCTTTCCCCAGCCTTTCCACCTATTGTTAGGCGCTATGATTAGAGTAGTTATTATTATCATTAATACTTTAAATTAATAATTCTCAAATTATGCTTCGAAAACAAATTTTGAGCCCTTTCAGGGGAGAGATTGCTTTCTCTTTTTGTCGTAAATGAGATTTGCCCCATCGTGTATAGACTTCTCACTAGCCAGTGCACTTGACTTGAGACGTATAGTGTCATCTTAAGAGTTCCACCTGACGACTTCTTGCAAGATGTGTTTACCTTTACAAATTCTACGCACCGAGACCTCGCGGGTATCATTTGCTCTGATGGTTCCAAGCTTTTTTTGCCTTGATATTATTCGATTCATCAGTGATAGTTGTCTTTTGACAACTTCTGAACAAGACTCTTCATCGCGTGATGTGAAAAGCCAATATTAGCCTCGCGCTTGTATTGGCATTTCTCTCAGGCAATGATTAGTCGGCTAACAGAAATGTGAATTGCGTGTACTGTTTCTATGTGATCTTTTGCTTTTATTTGCTGTGTATATTTCCGCCATTGTCAGCAGCACTGTGAATCAGATAGACATCCTAAATTAATTTAAACCCTATGTAAAAAAGCACGTAGTTTTCAAAAAAATTTGTTTTAGTAGCTTAGAGCTAGAAGTTGTTATTGCATAATCATGCCGTCATGATCGTTTTTGCAGAGTTGAATCTATTATCTATCTCCCAGCATGCGTGCTTTCTGTCATCTTGTGAAAAGTCCCTTACTTTTTATATATATATATAAATATATAATATATATTATATATATATTCCTATATATAAGCTCATCTCAGTATCATATACCTACTTTATAATTCCACGTTTATATAGTATATATATATAAAGCTTAGTTATGAAACTTAGTCTTAATAATTCTAATATCTCATTATATATAGATAGCGAGAATTCAGTTTTGAATACAAAAACAATTATTTGAAAATCAACCCATGAATTGATCGCAATGTGTTTTCATGATAACCTTTACAAGTTGTTCTCACAGACCAAAATTCTTTCTTACTCTGTTCTCACGATATTCCTCGGGAATCTCCTGACTCTAGAAGAGCTCAACTTAGTCCCATATCTTTGCATATTGAACTCCAACCTCGCCTAGCAGTTAGCTGTATAGAAGTATAGTGCATATATGCCTTTAGAAGCTTCTTCCACGTTAAGACTTGATTACCAAACCTTCTTTCTATCCTCTAAGCCGGATACCTCTGTTTTTTGTGAGCTTACCGTATATCATTATAATCAAATATGTTGTCCGAACGTTCTCTGTACAAATAGATCGATGTCTAGCTATTGCACAGAACGAAAAACTCCCCTCTTTGCATTCTCTGTTCCCTCACGTTAGGAAATATCGAGGTTAGCCCGCACAATCATATTCAAGCTTCCTCATCTCGTTTTTGTAGGGCCAGGACAAGCACAGGTTGAACTTTATAAAGGATACCGAAAGACGAGAGTGAAAGTTGAGTTGTGGGTCTCTCGCTTTGCGCCAATCTGATGCTTGAATTTAGTCATTAAAATTTTGCTTTCCCCAAAATAGTTACTTATTATTCACAATATCACTAAACCCATTGTGTATACCTATTTATAAAGTAACTTATAAGACTGGTAGTAAGGGCGGTCGGGGGGAGTTAAGTATATAATAGTATCAATATAGCCTAAGTAAAAGACTAGGTCTATTTAACTTAGTAATATACTTTATAATATTATAGGTAGTGCTGTATGTTGCTAAGGGTACTATATGATATCATAGTATGTAATTTATAATATATATATATATATTAATATATTCGTACGTATACATTCGTTCTTTACATATTTCGCGTTGTGTGTTTATTTATAATTTGTATATTTCTCTACACCCTGTGAAGAATATAAAAACAGGTATTATATCTTGATTTGATAACATCAAGCGTATATCATAATTTGTTTTCTCCATGGCTCTCTCACTAAGATTTCCGTATACCATTGATAGCTCTTAGCTTTTGAGATAGCGCGTAAATTGAGGTTTTGTGATTTTAATGTATATTGCAATATTTGAAGTAACCATAACACAGTGACCGCTGAAATCCAACTCCCAAATACTTAACTGTGCTCTGAATTTTACAAAATATTTTAAACATGCGGAATACTCAGTCACTTTTCGCATTTTATCGGAATACATACAAGAAGTGGTGTTTTAATCTGATGAGTTGTATTATATAGACATATTAAACTTAATTATTTTTATTAATATATTATTACTATGTTAATGAGTGCACAACTTTATTATTTATAATATTTATTATATTACTTTGGTAGTATTTATAATATTATTTTGTTAAAGTTCTGATATATGATTTTTATTTTCGCAATTATTGTGCTATAATTCTGCTTAACCCATTATGTATTATTAGAACATTTCATTTATTTCGAAATTCTCTGTTTCACAACAGGTTGTTGGATTTGGGTCCAATGTTCGGATTGGGTTTGTTGTTTAGAATTTATGTTCCGAGGTCTTAAATGCTTCCTACAAATAAAGAGTAAAAGGCGATACTTTTATTCATGATATCCTTCCAAAGGCGAGCTCGCCACGAATGGCGGAGAAAAAGCTCGTCAAATTGGCGCCCTTGCCTAGGATAGAAAGTGGCACAAACGACAATTGTCGCCCTAGCCTAGGATGGAATTCTGGCATTCGACAATTGGCAACCTGAATGCCAGAATTGAATGGAATCTTCGTAGTAGCCAGATGCAAACAGCGCAACAGCCAACCAGCCCAAACAACAACCCACAACCTTCACTAAGGAGCCAATTACATGGAAAAATACAAGTAAGAATTTCTAATTAAAAAATAAAGTTTTTTAATTTTTAAGGGAAGAGTTTCCCCAGCTAAGCAGTCAACGGTCGAGAGACAGTCTCTCCCATTACCCAGCAAGCAGTCAACGGTAGAGAGAAGGCCTCTCTCACCACCAACAGCTTCACCAAGGAAGCTCCTAGCCAAGTCAGGAGAAAAGGGTTCTCCATAATATCGAAAAGAAACGATGTAAGAATATCTCGTCTTACCCCCTGTCCCCCCCATGGAAATATCAGGAGACATCTGCTGCAAGATTGCTCCTCGGAGCATGCGGACCGCGATCAACACTATTAAAAATAAAAGACTTACAATTGATCATAACAGTCGATTATAAAAGTTCTCAATGTACATCAGTTGATGATTCCATACTCTCCTCTATGTTTGTCATTCGCTATCTATGTATAGAAAGAAGCGCCAGTTATTGACTGTTCAAAAATTATTAAGCGATTTAAGATATTTTTTATTTTCATGTTTTTCCGGGTGATCATCCATAAATTGGTTTTTATGTAGTGATAAGATGTTTTATATTTTATAGCTTTGGTTTCATAAAAGTGTGTTTTAAGTGTGTGTATATAGACTCACATAAGTTCACAAGAAAATATATTGGTTGTACATACGTGCTTAGAACTCTTTTTAAAAGTTGATAAAGTAGATGAGTAAAGGTTATCAATATTGATTTTTGCCAACTTGTATCCTTAGTTTGTTTTTTATTGACAAGGTCATCCAAAAGAAACTTTTCTAGTGCCATTGTTCTCATAATTTTGTCTTTTGCTCCAAAATGTTTAAGCTAAATCATTGATTCAATCTAATTATTAATTAATATATATATATATATATATATATATCTGCAGTATCTAGTGGAGCTATAATAGATGCATAAGTTTTTTATATAAATATATTCTTTAGTTCACTTTGTACATAAACTGATTTTTTTTTACGGTGTATATATAGTTATATATATATATATATACATATATATTAATGTATATAGAAGGGTTCTAGTTAGTTGTATGGATCATGAAGGAGAGCATACAAGAATTGATCGGACGACCAAACTTAGACATGACCGCTATTCTGTGAAATCACCAACGTTATACGACGATACTAAAACACAAACACACTGCACACACAACACCCATTTACCCCCACTACAGCGACTACATCTTGTGGTTACTCCCGTATATTCACAACGCCCCTTTTTTTATAGGACACATCCTGAAGAGTCAAACGTAATAGAGAACGAGAGACAAACACGAATCAGAGCAGATGTTAGAGTATTATAGAGTAGCATGTATTAATATTTATCTTAGCGTATTTTCTCTTCCGCGTAGCGAGATGGAATTTTATTTCACGTTTATAGGAGAGTACGGATTTTTAAGAGTTAAGCCCCTAAATCCTCACTTTTCATATATCTAATTATTAGGATATCATTTTATATTAATTAGACCGTTATACCGATTTCCCTTATCTTTAGCTCTCATACACGTCGTATTATATAATTATAATATATATTATTATATATATCAGTAAGTATATATATATATATATTATATATTATATATATATATAAATACTTATTACCTGACTATATTACCGATGACGTAAAAGGGTATATAAATAACATTAGTACGAACTATCTATAGACTCTTAGATTATGTGAGTATCATAATAATTATATATATATTATATATATATTATATATATAATATATATATAAATATATAATATTATATATATACTATATATATACAGTATATATTTTATTAGATTTTTGGGGAATAAGAAGTTTTTGTTTTGTTTTTTTATAAAGATTAAAGTATCTTTTTACTTTCGTAAGCCAAGCCTTTATACAATATATCATAATACCATCAAACCGAGACCTGACCCAGTGTTTTTTTTTTAAGATAAAGTAATTTTTTTGTTGTTCAATAAGAAAGTCCATATTTATAAATTATAGGTCTAATACCTCCCAGTTCAACGAGATCCCTGCAGTGTTTTAGTTTAAATGCCCAGGCGATTCTATAGCGTATATAGTGACCTATGTTACCAAACTCATCGCTCAGAACATAGTCCCAGTGTTTTTTTTAAAATGCGCTTCTCACCATTATAAATTATTTCTCCATTATATAACAGAGCTCTTACTCCTTATATCATAGTAACATATCGGGTCATGTCTGTACTATATGATTCTTATTAGTGTCAGACTATATATATTTTCTCACTATTTATATATTATATATATTATTGTTTAACCTAATTGTAGGTAATTAACTCCTATAATATTATTCACATAACTATATTAGAGTGATGTTTTACTCTTCTGTATTCTTCGTAATATATGTAGTCTTAAAACCGGATGCGAACTCTGACGTTGGTTTTTTTTTTTTACAAAGCCACGCTATTTTGCGACCTATGATGTATGATACCCTAATATCTCCTTTACTATTCCTTCATTATCATCTTCAAACTTTCTACCTCTTCTCACAATATACTTTCTATTTATTCTCAGCAGATTATGATATTGATATATATATATATACTATAGGTTATATGATAGTAGTCTTAATGTTCTCCATGTCTGAGATAGTTGGAGATCATGTATATATATATATAGTAATTAGTTTCTATATATATATAGTAATAGGAGGGGTATGATATATATGATCATAAGTTCTAACGACGGACTAACAACGTGTCTTTACTTAGAAAGTTTATCAGGCTAAAGTCGAACAAGATAAGGTCTTGCTTGTTCTATGCCAAATTAACATTTTTGACTCCACGCGTATTCTTTATCAAACATTTATTGATGTGTTTTGAAAGTAAGTCAAAGTGTAATGAATACGATTGTAATATACAAGAAAGAGCCTAAATCTCCTACTTTCAGATTTTCTATGGTCTTCGCACCTTTCGTTTTAGCTAATCTTAATGTTATTTATACTTAATCATTTAAGCTAACTTTGTGCTAATTTGTTAAGACAAAACGTTTATACCCAGTATAGATCCCCCTAGTAGTAATATTTTCATTTCTTTGCCGATAACCTAATTTAATGTGAGTGTTTTTTGTTTTTTTGAGGTTATTATTATTTTGACCCAATTTTCGGAGAATAGTCTACCTCCATTATTAGACTGAATGTTTTGAACTCGCTAAGTAGATGACCATTCTCTCTCTAGCCAATGAATAGTGTGCATATTTGTTAGTATACACCTTATTATTCCTCTGCACACGTTTCTTTAGTAACACCTCTCTCTAGGTGTTTTCATTAGTTAGCCTATTAAAATTATAGACAGAGTTGCGCGAAATGGCCCCCAAGAGGTTACAGACTTGAACGACTTAGGACACTCCGTGCGACGACTTTCATACTCACAGAGTTGCCTGACCAGTGCAAGACATACCTTTTTATATGGATGCCGAGAAAGCCTGTTGGAATTCCATGGAAGTATAGAAGCCTAGTACCGGATGGGAAGGTAGACGTGGTGTTGAGTTCTCTTCTTGCACTGCATCACGGGCGCTATAAATAATTAGTGGCTCTGTGATGGGGATAAACATGCTAAGGCCCAATGTGAGATGACCACTGTGCACTTACATTGTCCTCTCACTGCACTTCTCAGTCGCGCCGCAACTCTCCTCAGTGTTAGTTTGGTACACGTTTACCAACTTTTTCAGTGGGAGTTAGTATTCCTAGTTCAAGAAAGGGGACGCAACCCCACCCCACACGGGCATATGAAGCTCAATTTTGATTGCGTACACTAGCATAGAGAATAAACTTTGAATTGCGATTTCTCCTGCCGATGCGGGCCGTGTTGAAGGCAATTTTTGTACGATCCCTCAATTAGATGAGGATCACAGATATTAAAATACGACGAGTTGGGACCAAGCGACTCCATAGTTGTAAAACTGGAATATTATGATCTCTTCAGCGCAGTACTCTCTCGGCGTATCGTCCACACGCACGGAAAGTTTTCTCTGCGTAGTCCGACCAAAGTGCTCCAGAGAAAGAGCTTAGTGAGTGCCAGACCTAAGAGTCACGTTATCACTTAAAGAAATCCTCTTACATAACTGAGATATTGAGGGGACAAAGAGATAATGCATAACCAGAATATAGTTAGCAAAGGACTTCCGCCCAAGTAATAGGATATGAACCGAGACATATTCAGAACCGACTCACTAGCCGTCCGAAAGAGAACTTAGCGCATAGCCAGACAAGTCTTGGCGTCTGAAGGAAAGCAATTAACTAGATCGCGGATACCTCATTCCAGATGAATATCCGACATGAGAAAAAGGAAGAAGAAGGACTGGATGAGAAGATTCGGCGTTGCTCAGATCAGAACTTGCTTCCCGGACCCATGTTTCGCAGTATATTCTCTATTAGCCCAAATTTGTACTTCAGTTCATTTAGATGGGCATATATTTACGCTGATAAGTAATAATATATGGTATTATTCTTCTCACTGAATCCTTATTCTTAGAGTGCATCAGTTCATCTGGTACAGTTAATATCATCAAGTATAAGTTAAACAGTGTGTTTAGTTACTTCACCCATAAATATTTAATTATGTCGGCCAGAAATAAGAAACTGATATAATTGTTAGGTTTAAATTTTACCCATAAGTGATCTTCTTTTAATCACCCCGTGGATGACTCAACCAGAAGACGTATCATAGGATATTATATTTTGTACCATCTATCATAACTCTCTACTTCTGTTATACTTATCGTTACAACCAAAGTTAAAACCGTATTTCCTTAGTTGGTTTTCCATAATTACTCTTTATATATTGATTAATTTAGATATACACCATCTTTTATCGCATGTGTGAAACACATATACGGATAACCTGCTTTGAGAGTTGATGATTACTTCCTGTTCGCCACGCGTATATTTCCACTGAACCGTCCATTACCATCTACTCTTAAGTGTTAAGAGTAGAGAGGTACATATGTGCATGCTCTTTTTTAACATAGAATGTGTTTAAACAATCTTATCAACAAGTCTCCCAAGTGTAGTTCCAGACTTCTATCATAGATTTCATGACAACTTTTCTCTGCGTACATAATATTATTCACAACAAAGGATGTGTTATATATCACTCTCACTTCCTCCAATCTGATCTATGCGATACGAAGCACACAGACCGCGTTACTTACTTACTGATTTTATCCTTCGGAGTTATTTTAAACTTCAACCAACGTATCTTATTCATGATAATCCTTAATATCACAGCTTAAATCAACTCTACCCTTCTGGTCTAGATACATTGCTACTCCTTTATACAGTAAAAAGATGATTAGTACGATCTTGTTTCTTCAGTTACACTCACCTTTTGTGAATATTCGTTGTGTCTATACCTGATATCCGACTCGCGCCTCTCTCAAAGCTGGATACAGTCTCCCTATTAATCGCAATAGTGTATTTACCCTCAGTATGACTCTCCTAAAGAGTTACGACCCTGCTATGTATTGGTGATCTCAATTCATCGAAACATTTTGATAACTCTGGGTAAAAACTCGTACGTTCCGGTGGTTCTCTTCAGCGGAAAAGACATATGTTACTATTTCATTTTCTCTAAAACCATGCTCTAATTCTTAGATTTCATTACACATATATCGCATCGCGATCTAAGCGCGCTTAAATAGTCGCGTTAGGCCTCCGAGCGATCTTCTAATAATCTAGAATGAGTTTACTAAAGTTATTGTGGACTGTTCAGTGCTTCATTCTCTCCTGCATCGTGGTTGAAGACTCCTGTATCAACCATCGCGAGACTTGAATGATTCAGTCTCGTCTCTAAATCGCGAAATTTATGATTTGTATGGACCAGTTTTTAGTGGCAGTAATGTGTGCGTTCTTGCGAATCTTCCTCAAGCGTTTTCCCCTCGGTTTCAGCGATGTGGGGACCATATCCTAAAAATAATCAGCCCTGTTCGCGTGACTGTTAGATTTAGCCGATTGCGTGCTACTCTCTGACTCGCCGAGAAGGTAGCCTCTGACATACCTATGTTTTTGTACTTACGATTATGGCCGCGTATCTAGTCCTGACTCTTAATATGGCTCTCAAAATGCTATCTCTCTATATACACCAAATGCCCTCAAATGACATATGATCCATATTCTAATTTCGATACATGGGAGGACTCATTACGATTGAAATCACACCCTCATTACATCCCTATAATACCAGATAGATTGGAGGTGTCAGCACTTATAACGGCTTGCTGTTTTGTAAGATCTTGATGATTACATCACTTTCTTTCTTTAATATGTGTTATTTCGTTATTCTCTATTCTTTCTCTCTGATTTATACGTTTCAGAAGAAGAAGCTCATTACTCACTCTGTACCATCCAGCGATCTTAGAGGTTTTATTCTTATTCGAATGTATCTCGTCCCCAGACATAATACAACCATTTTCTTTTTTTTGGTATATAGACAATATTTCACTTATTTGAATAACTTGACACCAGCATTTACCTTTTTGATGGTGCTATCCCTCTAGTTCGTGAGTAGTGTCTCATGATTCTTCTGTTGAAATTACCAATAATATAATTTTTATGATTAAGGAAAGTTTCATAGTTTCATAGGTGCGCTTATTTTTTTTTCGTCCCATACGTTACATGAGTATAGGTTGATCGTTGCGTCATTTTCCACCTTTCTTCTATACTCTGCAAATTAACTAAGGTGCACCCGTCCTCTCGGCTTCTAGGGGTGTGCGAACTCTCAGAGACCTTATGTTTGTCTGAACATAATACAGGAAGACTTCACTCGGTACAGATACTATGCGTACATAAGTCATACTTCACTCTTCTTTTGTGTATAAAAGAAAAAAAAATAAGAACACAAGCTTATCCTATACTTAACATGTGTATATTATAAAATAAGTGTTGTACCTCAACCATTAACATAGCGTGATTTGTGTTGAGAGCCCAATATATGATTTACGTACTTTAACGCTCTACATTGTCTCGTAGCCATTCACTCTTACCTCTATTGATTCGACTTACTATGTCACTCATTAATTTTTAAAAGCACACTCTCCGCGTTCTAATTTAGGATCATCATATGTTCGTTTTATCTGCTACGCTTTTTGAGATAATCACTCTGACTCATCTTACTTCCTCATCTTCACATTGATCATAGCTGCTATTACATTTTGTCTCGTGTTACTCTTACTATAAGACTGTAGAGTGTTCGCTACTCTTTTAAATCGTATATAACCACTATTCAGCTTTTGAGTGAGTTTACCCGAGCCTTATTGTCCTTTCGATAATCTTTTTACATAAGATATTTATTCATGATCTATTAGTTAATGTTGGTGCTCGTGCGACCATTTTTTTCTATATATTAGCGAGTAGAAATTATAGCCTCCTTGTGTGATTTTATACATATGATAGTGATGTGTGTCTTGTTAGTTTATAAAGTCAGAATTTTGTAAATACGACTGCTCTCGCTGTACCAATTTATACCCTCTCTGAACTATTTATTATGAACTCATCTCCTCGAGATTGCTTTCTATCTTTCTGTTTCTTGCGTTAGATTTAAAGTTGCGAAGTTCCTTATGGATAGGAGCTCTCATATTACAGCCAATACTCTATAATAAATCCACAGTGCAAACAATATAAAAACTCTAATAATGGGAAACCTCCCTGTATTCAGCGTTGTTTCAGTGTGTTTACATCTGTTAGGTTGTATTAGCTTTGTTAGAAAATTGTCGAGAAAATAAAATTCACACATCTTTTGTGTATAAATAAAACAACTACCCCTTACGGTTGTGTGTTTTGGGTAGAATCAGTAGAGTCAATAAATAAATAATATTAATAATACTTTCGGTTACGCCATGTACTACCCAACTTTCTACCCTGAGTTTCTATTACGCGTTACCTTTACCCTACCAAAGCATTATGCTCTTTAGCCAGACCTTAATTTATAGCTCTTCAATCTAATTGTCAAAAATAACTCCAGCTTCAATGTTATTGATTCGCATCAGCGTGTACGAGCAAGCTCTAAGCGTGTAATGAAAACACGCTCCCTGGAAAAACCATACACAATAAGAAACCCAAAACGCCTCTCTATAACTCCACTTGTTTTTCTAACGCGGCAGTTTTTTGATCTTTCCGCTACTCAGCATGCTTGTCTATTCTCGAGACTAACCCATTTTACATCGCGAGCAAGTAAATTCTTCTCTTCTCCAAATATTGCGTTTCCTCTCGTTATCTTTTCGTAGAAATAAGGGTAAGCTTTCAACTTCGGTTAACATTATCTAGATGTATCCTGATGCGAGATCAGCTGTCTGATGGAGTGCTCTCTCTAGAGGGCGCTACTGTCGACTGCATTCAGAAAGGTAATGCTTGACAGTCGATGTTTGTCCGTTTGTAGATTTCTCTAAGCGTTCTTGCCCAGCCTCATCTTTTAGCATTTCGAGTTCTTGAAGAGTCATTTTCTCTTAACAATAAATGCCGCTTCTCCTCTTTTCTCCGTGTACATAGCTTTCTCGGCTCTCTATATTATCTCTCGCGCTAATATTCTCATGTTCGCTTGTCTTATTTGCATATAACAGCAAATGATGTTGAGCAATTTCATCTACAATCTCGGATTTCTAGCCTGCACCGCACTTTTGGATTCTTGGACGAATACCTCTCTTCTACTATACTATTCTTCACACAGGACCTCATAAGATTTCTTCTACTCCTTCGTCTTTCTGTCCCACGATCAAGCCTTAGTCTTTACTCTCCCTCTGATTCATTCCTTCAAGACGTATAGACTTTCTCTCCTTTCGCTCATTTTCGTAGCACGATCAACCTAAAATACCTTTCTTCTCCAAAAATGCCAGCAGCTACACTTTTGATTAGTGTCAGTACATAACGCAGCTTCTGTAGAACCCTTTCGCGTTCTATTTAAGTATCTATAAGCATCTCTGATTCTCAATACACAAATGAAACCGACTCACTCAAATCCACTTATCATTCTCAGTCAATTTCACGTACAAAATCAGAACATGTTTTATTTCGACATAGCACTGAGTACCGTATAATCTCTGTCTTATGAATCAAAAAACATATTGAATATACTTTCCGTTATACAACAAAATCACTAACTAGTGAGGCATCACTCTTCCTCACGTTAGCTGAGAATCGATCCGTATCGACTTATCCCATCTCTTAATTTCATACTGACTCACAAATCTTTTATAGACTAGTTCAGCTACAAATGTTGAAGACTTATATAAACGGCATAGAGAGAACAGACGATTGTTGCAGTGATACAAAAGAATTAGCGAGATTGTTTCTTTGTCCCTGTAGCAAAAAAAATATTATTCTACCTAATAAGTTATCGTAAATTTATATTATATTCCCTCAACCCATATAGTATAATATATATATATAATATGTGTTAATTCTATATTAAATAAGTGACATTTAATTGTATATATACATTGTACATATATATTAATAATTATATATATATATTATATTATATATAAATATATTAATATTTATATAATATATATATATATATATATATTATATATATTAATATTATATATATATATATAATAATATTATAATATATATATAATTAATATGTATATATTATATTATCATTTATATTAACAGATAATCTGAATAAAAAATTTGCACAAATAATATTTACATTGCTAGTGTGAAATTAGTTGTTTGTCGCCCTATTAGTAACAAAATAAGTAAGTTGGAAAATATACTATAGTTCGTAGTTATATTATCTCGTAATAACAATCTTATCTTCTCTGCTTTAATTAATATGTATCGATTCAATTTTCTCTCTCGTCAAACTGATAATTTTATCACGAAACACGTATTATATAATATACTTAATTTATAATATAACAAATTAATATAAAATGTATTTCACTATGGCTTCATATAATTCTTATTATTGAAGTTTAGTGTAAAGGTAAATTTGATATATATATTAGGTTTATTTATTTAATGTTTAATATTAGTAACGGAGTGAGTCAGATTTATATAGGAAAAATTTATTAGTTATTAGTTTAACATAAAATTTTAACATATCAATAACTATTACAGTCTTAAAAAGATTAATAAAAAGAAATTAATGGTTATTAATTGTAATTTTTATATATTAGATATTATTAAAACTTAATTAATTTTTATATAATAATTATTAATTTTAACTATAGTAGAAGAGTGCTAATACAACTATTTTATATATTTTTATATATTATTATTATTATATATATACATTTAATATATTTTTAATATATATAATCCTACTTAATTTACGTGAGTTAAAGTTCTGATATATATGATTATTTTTAGTTATCCGTCAATTATTGTGCTATATTAAAATTTGTTAACCCGAATTATGTATTATTAGAACATTTCATTATTTATTTCGAAATCTCTTTTTCTACAAATAATTTTAGTGTTGGATTTGGGTCCAATGTTCGGATTGGGTTTGTTGTTTAGAATTTATGTTCCGAGGTCTTAAATGCTTCCTACATAAAATTATAAAGGTATTAAATAAGTGCGTACTATTATTATTCATGATAGCTCTATTCTCAATAAGCAGTAAGCTCTCATGCACATCCCCGAATCTAGGGACTGAAAAAGCGCGTTACTAATATGTATTAATATCATATAAAAGCATTAATAATATTATATACGTCTTAATAATATTATATTTATTTCACGAGTGTTTCTCATCTGTTTCAAATACAGACAGGTATTGTTGACAGATAGCAGTTGTGCATATTTCACACAATACACAAAAAAAAATAATATCATATGCGTTTTTTTATTACATATAATAATAAAATAAACTAAAATAGTTATCAACGACTATATATATATTAGACAGTTAAATAAAAAAAACACAATACCAACATAAATTACATATATCATATATATATTTTACAACCACTTGGGTATAGTTGCAACACTATATATTTTATATATTGAACATTTAAGTTCTCAACAGGTTTCTTTAGCAAAAGGACAAATTATATATATAATGTATATGACGTACTGAGTGCTCAATATATTCATAAAATAGCAAAGATAACTATTTTACTTTACATAATAGTAAATATACAATGATAAAGTAATAATGTACTTGATAAGTAGTGCTATAATTATATAGATACCCTAGAGACAGGAATTTAATACCATAAAGTTTTAGTTTAATATGTAGGGTACTAATATATATTTGTATTAATAAATGCATTATTAATAAATTATCTGTCATTATAAACTTAGCTCTTTCCTAAATTCAGTTAAGTAAAACAAAATATTACCTATTTGACCAGGCCCCAGTTGATAACTCATATCAATCTAACTAACACCTTTATATAAGATTCTCTAAACCTTAGTATGTTATAGCAGGTAGTATTCCTTAAGTCACTTCCTGTTTAAAATGAATGATTTTACCTGGTCATATATACTTGTGTGCATAATTA
>JABUQX010005674.1:35000-37958 GCA_015478945.1 Trachelipus rathkii
GAATTTGAAATGCTCTGTTGAAAAAGGGATTCAGTTATCTACAATTACAGTTGTTGATCTCCTTATCAGTCTGAAATGAAATGTTTCTCTCTTGTGAGCAAGCTCTTTGCAATAGTCTTCCTTTTTTTAAAATAGGAAATCTCGATAAATATTTCATAAACATTGGTGGAAAAGTGTTATTTCATTCAACTTTGATAAACTTCAACCAGTTTGTAGTGATTTCTCCATGAATGTGAACTAGGGATGACGACTAATTTGTCTCACAATTTTTTTTATTGTTTCATAGTCTGATAATGACATTACTTTTTTTCATCTTGTATTATTCGATATGTATAAGCAACTCTTTTTAAAGATACGTAAAAAGAATTTGATAGATCTAATAATAAAAGAAAAACTCTATAGTGTTTCTTCTGCAATAATGATATTATAATTTAAGGGAGTATTTTTATTTTAGAAAAAAAAAACGTATGTCCAGAAACTTCTCTTAATATTGTATGACGCAACAAAATTTCAGCTTTTACCAGGTAACCATAAGGTAATATATCGTATTACTCACAACATTTTTAAGAATCTGTGACTGATTAAAATTCATAAAGAACATACTATCTGAGTAGTTAAAAAAAATTACTTGGTTTATTTATCTTTTTGTATAAGAATCTGTAAAGATATTCAAATAAGGGTCAAAATACTGGAATGATTGAATGTCATTATGGATATATCAATTCCGCATCCGTCATTACGTCAATCCGCTATTCCGTACGCTTTTAGCCATTATGCGGAATATATTATGTTTGACTAGCGGATTATTTATTGTCGAAGATTGTTAACAAGGAAATTTATAATCAAAGCTTTCTTGTCTTCACTCTAGAAACCAACCTAACACATCAAGAGAAAAGGAAAAAGATGAAAAAAGAGGAGGCAATTTCAAAAAAACGACATTTTTTTCTATATCTTAATAGTTATCAAAATAAATTCTAATACGCTGATAATATAGTTACACTTACAACATGAATTGAATAGTTATGATAGTTAAGTTGCTCAAAGAACCTCTTGCTTTTGTACGGCCACCGTTCGATCACATTCCTGAATACTGGTAAATAACAATTTATACTATAGTGTGTGAAAATAATTCCGTGATAAATATACACACTTTTTCGCATTAAGCTATTGAAACCATTGTCTGAGAGAAGGATTCGGTGATTACCATAGAGAAAAATCAGCGCTTCTAAAGACTTTTAGATCATCGATGTAATCAGGACATTAATTACTTCAACGCTAAGGAAAGCACTTTCTCCTCCTCCTCGAATTGAAACATTGATGATCGGTTTAAAAAAGATATGAAAATAAATGTAATTTAAACGAAAGCTAGAATAAAAAAAGAGCTTTGTGTTTCTAGTTGTGAGAATATTAGTGATCACTTCATTACTATTATGCAACTTACTTAGATTCCTTTTATAAAAAAAAAATTAAATTTTATATGTAACAAAATTATTATTATTACAGAACAAGTTAAATCGTCACTTTGTGTTGCAGTCGGGAAATCTTCAATCCGAACAGTCTATTTATTTGCCACTACCAGATTAAAAAGGAAAAAAAATAACGAAGAACCGAAATTACAGAACCAACACCTTCTACATAGAATTAATATCAATTAGCAGTTTCACTAGAACAATAACTATACCAGGCAAGTAATTGATGAAAAGATAAAGACGTAGGCGCTTAAAAAATTAAATGTAGTCAAATGATTAGAAAACTATCACACGTAAAAAAACGACAAGGTAACAAATTAATACTTACCTAGTACAGTTGATGGAAAGTTATTAAGTAAATATGTTATTACCCACACTGTTGAGTAAACTTGCATGAGATAAATAACTTAGCCTTATTACCTTCAATTACTACATGCTCAAGTAAAGAGAGTTAATTATTAGCTAATGCTGTGGACTTAATACATGATGAAAATTAAGAAAATACTACTCTCATTCAAGAAAAAGACAGAAATATATGATGTTTCTCAAGCACAACCTCCTATATTTGAATTTTCAATACTAGTGCAAAAATAATAATATATATAATCCATTGAAAGTCTTTCATTAAAAGCGATATGAGTTGGCTGTAGAGGTTGTATGAGTGTGCCATTTGTTCCGTCCCGTACTCTCCTCGTATACCCTAATAATAATAATAGTAATAAGGAATAACGATTTATATCACAAATTATATTATTAATATAGATATATATATAACGAAAAACTTCGAAATAATAATTAAATTAAATTATATAATTAAATATTAATTAATATATAAATTTTATAATAAAAATAATATAATTTAGTATTTACTAATAATTATAATTATAAATATATATATTAAATAATATAACTAAATTAATATGTAAATTATGGGAATTATGGCCTCAAAGTTAAGGTTAAATTGAAAGATTAACTAATATTATTTAAATTATTAAAGTGAGATATTTTAACTAATTAATTATAATAAATATGTTATTAATATTGTTATATATATATATATAATTAGTATAATGTAGTATATATATACAATAAATAATTTATATGTGATATACAATTATATCTGTAAAAGTGGTGATATAATTATACTAAATTTGTCAAATATACTATAAATTAGTATGTATAGTCCTTAATAGAGTGACTCTATTCCCATAAATTAATATATTTATATAAATATCGATGATAATTTTTATCTCTGGTTTTACTAGTGATTAAGGATTGTGCTTTAATTTTGAAGAGGAAGTCAAAATAAAATCACACCAAAATCCGCAAATCCGTTAATCCACATCCGCATCCGCATCTCACAATTTACCGCAAATTTCAGGGGAATGCGAACAAATACTTGACCATTCTGCTTAGTGCATCACACATAGATGCAAAGTTGCCAAGGTAAGACTTATCTTCTACTGAGAGTGTACTCAAAATCCAATAT
>JABUQX010005675.1:0-5000 GCA_015478945.1 Trachelipus rathkii
AAATGATATACTGGTAAGGACATACGTGTGTTTAAGTATGTCGGCTTCGTATATATATAATTAGACTAATTGATAGCTACGGATACGAGGTATAGTGATAAATATATAGTATGCGAGGTATATGTTCAGCATGTGACGGCGGTATATGATTTGGTGAAAGAGGCTGAGGCGTAAAGTACAGTAATATATAATATATCGTATATAGTATATATTCATGTATATATTAGTATATATATTATATATGTGTATATATAGATATAGTATAGTATAGTATTAAATATATATATATAATACGTATAATATTATATTATATAGTATATATGATATAGGGACGTATATCTAAAATTATATATATTGATTAAGTAGGAATTCTGGTTATATACTATATATATATATAGTATATACATATATATATAATATATAATATATATATATATATATATCTATATACTATATATATATAATATTATATATATATATATATATATATATCATATATTATATTATACTATATATATATATATATATACTATATATATATTATATATTATATATATATATATAATATATATATAATATATATATATATATATACTATTTATATATATATATATAATATATATATATACATATACATATATATATATATATATATATATATACTATATAGTATATATATATATATATATATATATATATATATATATATATCAGAAAGCAGGGATCTGTATACTGAGGAATAAGGAGCACAGGAGCAGTTTTCTCCGCAGAGACAACGGCATCATCCCATTTTCAACCAGCAGTCCATCATTCGGCGATGATCAAAATGCGCCTATTGCAAAGCGCAAATCCTCTTTCCGAATAAGGTCAAGGAGGATAAGAAACGATTGCAATGTCAGGCCACATATGGCAAAGTCATAATCTAATTTCGTCCTTAAGAGCATGATGAAGAGATGCAGCACAGTCTTTCTGTCGGCATTCCATGTCTTACAGGTGAGGTGCCATAAAGGATCCAACTATCAGCGGCAACTAGTTATAAATTGATTAATGTAAGGAATGTACATAAGGCGATCATTGAGTAATAAACCTACGAATCTTTCCGTTGACTCCACTTGGATAGGGGAGCTGTACAAGTAGTATATAGGTGACTAAATTCGTCCTCTTCAGCGAAGGTTTCTCCGGAAGAGATGGCTTTCGTTCTTGAAGTGGAGAATTTGAAGTCACGAGCACTACACCAGGATGTGACCCTCTCGACAGCTAGTTAAAGCTGGCGCACCATACAGGGAAATTTTGCTCCAGTATTATACAGTACAAAATCATCCACATAGAGAAAGCAATGGATATAGTTAGGGATGTTATCAGCTATCCCTTTGAAGCCAATTGTGAAGAGCAATACACTCAATTTTCTGCCTTGCGACACCCCTTCTTCTATGACAATCTCTCCAAAATTAACGATCTTTGCAGAATCATCACCCTCTATGTGAAATCGCATGCCTTTCTTGATAAGAAATAGCTAGTTTCAATTTATGAGAAGCGAGAGCCCCACGTACATCATAGTAAAAACGAAAGAGAGAATCCTGAGCAGAGCCATGATAGGAAAACCAAATTGATGGTTATAAAATGAGTGTAACTGTTCCAATATAGGAATGAGACGTAAAGCCACTATTCTTTCCATCAACTTGCATGTGTTACACTAGTTGTTGGATCCTACCCAGGTTCCGGAAGGGGGACGATAAAAGCTGTCAACCAGGCAGGAGGGAAGAAACCCTCCACCCAAATTCTGCTATATATGTTGAAGGGGGAAAGCTGTGGCTGTTGTGTGAATATGCCATATAATATGGGAGAAGATTCTTTTAGGGTCAGAAGCATCGTTCTTACAGAGCCTTAGTTCTTCATGTAATTCCTCTCTTGTGAACAGTTTATTATAAGCTGATTCCTCTCCAGGGGAAATTGAAAAGTCGAGAGTCTCTACGCGTAAACGATCCAACCTAAAAGATTCCAAATATCGGGACTCGTTGTAGCAATAATCAAAGTGAAAACTCATCTTAACAGCAACAATCTTCGGAGCTGAGTTGGTACCGGAAGGTTGCAGGCAATATGTAAGGGGTATAGGTGGATTCTTATGGTGCATTTGGGAGATTTTACGCACGACCTTGAATACCAAAGATAGAGATGTGGAAGAAGTAACGATTGAGACTTGGTTACGGAATTATTGTACTCTTGTATGTTGGTTGATACACTTGGAATGGTTTGCTGTAGCTTTTAAAAGAATAAAGTTGGAACTTGGAAGGAGGGTGAGTCTGTTTGAACAAGCAGTACAATTTTTGCTCTTAGCTATTAGCCCGAGCACAATCTACTTCTCACCAATGAGATAGTGATTTAGGGTTCCCAGTGGAACTGTGGATATGATATACTACTACCGTAAGGATTGTTTCCATAACGAAGTTGAGGGCGCCTACCGGAGACGAAAAAAAGGGTTATGACAGGAAGGTACGGGATGTAAGTAGCTTGATAGAAGGATGAATAAACATGTATATTATACCAGCAGCGGGAATATGGTTGTTGCTGCAGTCAGGGTCGAAGAATGGTAGGACGGTAGGATAATTTTCACCTTTCCAGAGGAACGGTGACCTTTTCAACCTGAAACGAATGATTGTTGAAATCGAGCACGATGAGAAGTCGACACAAGAAGAAGTACCCGTGTAAAAAAGTTCAATTGTTAGAAGACCTGTGTTTAAACATCAAAAATATAATTCTTTTAAGATTTCTAGTATCCAATCCGCATTGGGAGATGCCATATTGTCACCCCATAATAGGTGACGGATGTTAAAATTACCTAGGGAAGTGAAAGACTGATGAACAATGCTAGAAGAGTCTCCTTGGTGTATACGAAGCTAGGTGCTAAATACACTGAGCACCGAGTAAGTTGCGATTCGAGGATTCGAGATGCATTCTAGCTGCCACTGTATGTAACGAAGTCGAGAGGGGAATCCTAGTGAACGAGATATAATCTTGAAGCAGAATCGCTGTTCACATACTATTGTTAGCTCCACGATTCAGGGATATGAGCTTCCTGAATGTGGATAGTGGGAAAAGACAAGTTGGCGTAGTTACAGCTCCTGAACACAAATAGCTTTTGGGTTATATGCTCTATTGGTCTCGTTAATCCTTCATAGTTAGTGAAAAACCATGAAAATTCCACTAGAGGAAATTTGTCATATTAACTGGCAAACAGCTTCCGAGGCGATCCGTGACAATATTCAATATGTGTTGAGTGCCAGGGGCTGTATGGGAAGATGTATTTTGATTCCAAGAGCAACTCAACTGCCAACCAATCAGAATCTCGGTTTTCGGAGGAAGAAGAAGATCATTTCTTTGTTTGGGACAGGAGAGGTTCTTAGCTTACAAAGGAATGCTCTCTCCGAATATGCAAACTAAATCATTCTTTGCATCAGCATGTTTCCTAATACACGGATAGGTGCTCGTCAACTGTGCAGACTGGGAGAAGTGCTTCACCCACTCAACAGCTAAATCAGTTCCTTTATCAATATCAATAGCATTTGGGAAACAGTCTCCAAAAAAAGAACAGTTGGAAAGTCATCAGAAAAGTCCATAGGGGTTTCCGAGTAGGTTTCAGACTCACTAGATTATTTCTGAAGCATTTCTGTCTTGGACTGAGCGTGGGATGGTATCGTAGAATGGATGTGAGTTGAAACTCCATGCTTCTTTCTTTCACATGGGTGGTCAGAGTGACAAGCACGATTTGGCTTGAGCGCGTGAGGTCCCTTAATCTAAGCAATTTCCGTTTCTTTCAAGAAACCCGTAACACGATATGTAAAGGAGTAAGGACATCTCGATGAAAAAGACCTGAATTTGATAGGCAATCAGGACTATGAGACGGTACGCCGTGGTACTTCCTTGGGAAAAAATACTGAACGTTTAACGGAGATGATGTAATAGGGGTCAGAGGCCTTACATTAATGTTAGTCGTCATCAACGGGAGAGATATCTTCTAGAGTTGAAGAGGATGGTGAACGAATAGTTTTCTCTTCAGGTGTTGTGTCTATTTCAGGACTTGAATCTCATGGAATAAAGAATTGTGCTTCGGCAAAGGAAGTCGAGGCGTCATTCGGACCATTGAGGGAGAGTTGGGAGGACAATTATCCCGAACAACGGGAATCTCAATTCTAGAAGGTGCCTACGATATTGAAATATCAGTTTTAAGGAAAGAGAGAGAGATTCAAGAAGTGTCCAAATTCGGGACATAGGAGCGTTGGGCATGGCCAGAAGGAAGTGCCGATGTAACAATCGTTGCTCTAGCAAAAGAAAGAGGAAGATGGGACTACTTCTCCTTTGCTCGGTATGTGGCCTCACGGCCATCCAGCTAAAGAAGGGCGCACTGTTCCAGAAATTCCTTCTCCAGTATGAAGGATGGACAGTGGACAGAAGTGACGGGATACAAACTTTTGCAATTTGGAGAACATAAAGGAATATCGCAGACTTGTGGAAAGAACTTTAGCATATCAAGCAGATGGTCGGAGAGAATTTACAATATTTATGAGGGGATTCAAATTTATGGTACTTAAAATACCTCCTAAGTTCGAACAGTGTGTGTTGCAAAACCAAGTTTAACCTTTATTAGCGAAAAGGCAAAGATCAGTTAAGTAAAAAGCGAGTGATAGTCACAGAAGGGGTTCTCCTTATGAGGAGGGAACATGCTGATATTGGTGAATGGTATATGTTGTTTTTGGAAATGGGGCAATATATTGTCTATAAAATGCAAATGAAACTCCGGAGAGTATATCATAACTTTGGAGGTGTTTCAGACATCGTCCGGTTTTTACATAATCGGAACCAACCCCAAAAGGAAGAGAGAAGTAACTATCTGACTCTGTATTTTGCTGGCGGCACGAACCAGAATGGTAACGTTCTTCGTCTGTGTTAACTGTACCTTAATCAATAGGAGAACAGCTTCCAGTGTGTCACCGAGGAGAAGATAG
>JABUQX010005675.1:10000-24476 GCA_015478945.1 Trachelipus rathkii
AGGATTCGGAGTCGGAGACAGAGTTGGAGTTGGAGCTCGGATTCGGTAGACGGAGTCGGAGTCGGATCAGGATCGGAGTCCAGGACCGCGGAGGGGGGGTCCCCAAGTTTTAAAAAAGAAAGAAGAAATCTGGAAAGCAAAACAGAGGAGGAAGGAAAGAAGAAGAAGAAGAAGGAAGAATGAAGGAGGAAAGGAGGAAGGAAGAAGAATGAAGAAGGACGAGTAGGAGAAGGATTCAGAGTTGGTAGTGGCACCGGTGCTGGAGCCGGTGCGGGGTGCTGTGTTAATAACAGTGCGTATAACAACATGTTGGTGGTCTTTATATATGTATTTTGGATCTGTAGATTTCGAAAATAATGGTTCAGAAACCATCAAGAAAAAAAATATAATACATAATAAATAAATAAATAAAAAAAATTTCCTATTCTTTTTGTTTATAACTTACAAATTTACGTTTTTACATACCTTAAAGCAGTAAATCACTAAATCAAATCACTATCCAATCTATTGATCTATTGATCTATTGATCTATTGATTAAGGTCAAATTTTTAACTAAAATTGTAACGTTTTACATACCCTAAGCAGTAAATCACTAAATCAAACCACTATCCAACCTCCCTCCTGAACCATCTGTGATCTATTGATCTATTGATTAAGGTCATTTTTACCAAATTGTAAGCGTTTTTAACATCACCCTACAGCAGTAAATCACGTAAACCAAACCACTATCCAACCACCACCTATCCACCTTCCTGGCCATCCTTGATCTATTGATCCTATTGATCTATTGATTCCAGTCACATTTCGAGTATCATTTCGGATAAACTAACATAAAACCAATTCTTTATACAAAGATCAACATATATGCTGACGTTACAAGTTTTCACATTAATAAAGCGTACTTAGCATCATCCGAACTAAGAAAATATATGTACAACGACAAACTTAAAGCAGATATTAAACAGGAAATAAACGGTCAACATTAACAAAGTTTCACACCTAACAACAGTAAAGTAACTAACATAGCAACCAAAAACATAACTTATTCACACTTGGTCAAGCATATCTCTAACATAACAATGTTAATTTACACTAACATGGTAATATTTAACTAAAATTTACTATAACCTTGTGTAATTATCATATAGAACCGGTGAAAAGTTATGCTATACGTAACAAAGTTTCCTATTAATAGAGGCTACATGATGTACTAAGAACTTAAGAATATATAATATACTCGGACAAACCTGACATTCTTAAGCAAGAATAAACTCTTAACATTAACAAAGATCCAACTTATCAGTAAAAAGTAACTAACAAGACTCACAGAAACATATTCCATTCATACTTTAGCAACCATATCTTCAACATGACAATGTTAATTTTACATTAACATAGTATTATTTAACAAAAAAAAATTTAGCATATCCTTACCTAACCAGCATAATACCTAATGGGTAAAGACAAACAAAGTAAAGTTTTTACTCTCTGCAAAGTAAACTATGAGCATAACGTACTTAACACACAACAACGCAAACGATAAACGCCATCATCTCAGCAATGTAGTCAATAAATCGAACATAGGATGGAAGTAAAACAAGTTTTCATTTTATAACATATAATTTTCTATGAAAAGAGCAAAAGGGTGTTATATAAAGACATAAAAACATATAAAATACATAAAATATAAGTTTTATTTTAAATATATTAATTCAACTAATCAGAGAACATAGGGACTCAAGTTGGGTAAGGCCTATATATCTCTCTAAAGATTCAACATCCCTTTGAAGGATGTAAGCTATAAATTGCCTTCAGCAACACTAAACCATTTTTTCGGCATATTTTTGATTCAGTAGCACTCATTCTCTCATACAAGAGAGAAGTAAACTTTTCCAAACTGATAGTTATTAACGCACTTCTGTACACTGTATTATACGGGAAACCATATGTTTTCGATGTAAATGTCATAGATTACACCATGTGTGATATATGTATTAAGTCCTCAAGTATGTTCAACATCGTTAAGATGTGATGTTAATTTGTTTTTTATTTTTTAAGCACATGCTGTAATCTTTTCAGATGTTCGAAACTGTGAAACCTATACACAGTACGCCATGAAGTCACACATCGATGGGTTTTCCAACTAGTTGCGAACATCAAGGGTTTTATACCGTCACGCGATGAGAACCGCAGCGTCTATTCATTACTGACTCTCACCTGTCACTCTGATGATATTTCACTACTACGTCGAACATTGGATACATACCCTTATCGCTCTAGCCATGCGCAGCGGAGGTCGAATAATCTTGATGAATACCTGCTCAGCAAAACGAATAAGGTCTATTTTCTGACGCCTTTGGTAGGAATACAGCATTGTTAATCGTATCCATCCCGGTTGACGATTAAATTAATAAATGACACATTGCTGGAATAACGCAAGCTCCTTGTGAAGATATCAAAACAGGTGTAGAGATGTGGGAGATGACATACGTCGCAGTAACAGCGAAAAAATGTCTAACTGAAGGAAATCGTAATGCGTAAACAACCCTTATAGGTAATGAAGCTTCTTTCTTCTTCAACAAACTCAGCAAGAAAAGTAAACAAGAATACAACGTACGAATGAACTATATCAGTTCAAAGGGATATATATTTCGTTGACAACAACAACAACAACAACAACAAGCAAAACAACAACACCACACTATGGATAAACATAACAAAAATCAAGTTCTTTATTACCAACCAACGATATATGCTAGTAACATTGTTTTCCATTAATAAGTTAAATAGCATTACAGAACTAAGAATATAAGGACAATGACAAAACCTAACAACCTTACGCTAGAAAACGACTACATTAACAAAGTTCCATACTTTACAGCAGTAAAATCTTAGCACATAAAACAATACGCAGACTAAACACTCTTTTTCAGCATATCTCTTTCATATCAATGAAGGCGATAAAGTAACAGCTGAATCTTCCGTAGGCATTCTAAGACTATGATTTAGGATAAACATGCACAAAGTGAGTTTCTTATATTCTAACCCCGATATATAATGCTAACATAACAAGGTTTTCATACTTAATAAGGCTAACATGCATCATATGAACTATAGAAAATAATGTCAACGAAAACTAAAAACTTAAGCATGAATAAGGGTTAATATTAACAAAGTTCCACCCTTAAACCAGTAAAGTCACTAACATTGCATACAAAACGTAAACTATTCATACTTTTTCCAAAGCATATCTCTAACATATTAACGTTAATTTTACACTGACGCAATAATATTTACACAGAGGTACATAATCCTGTCCAATTATCATACAGACCAACGAACAACCTGTAAACATAACAAAAGTTTTATCCAAACATAACACAAAAAATAAGTTCTTATTATACTACCATCGAATATATGCCCTGACGTACAAACGTTTTTTTTACATTTAATAAAGCTAACGAGCAATTGACTGAGCGATGAAATAATAATGTACACCGCAACCTAACACACATACGACGATAAACCACTAAACATTAACAAACTTCCGCGCTAACAACAGTAAAGTACCTAACACTTCGTAAAACGTCACCTATTCACCCTTTTTCAACATATCTCTGACATTTCAATGTTAATTTTACATTAATATCGTAATATTTAACAAAAGTTTTAGCATAAACCTGTCTAGTCATCATACTGACAAAGAATATATTGCTGCCGTAACAAATGTTTTACATCAACTTCGTATATTTAACAAAAATTCATCATAACCTGGTCTAAATATCATAATCCAATGAATAATTGCAAACATACAAAGTTTTAACCAAACATACAAAAAATAACAAATTTTATCCTGACATAGCATAAAAATAGGTTTGAATAAAATATCACAGTACAGCGTAATAGTTTACTGATTTTAAAGCATAAATCAGTCAATTAGTAAATCAGAACTTACCCATCTCTGCAGGCCCCTACCCATCCCGCCAGGCTGTGATCTATTGAGCTATTGATTCAAGTCATATTTCGAAGTATCATTTTGGATAAACATAACATAAAAAATAGTTCTTTGATATACAGACCTACGAATATATGATTAACCAACAAAGTTTTAGCAGCAATAAGGCTAACATATCATAACCGCAACTAGGAATATAATGTACAAATGCAGACCTAACATACCTAGGTATGAATAATCAGCTAAGATCCTGAAATTCCCATACTTTTCAAAGTAAAGTGGCTAACAGGTATACAATACTCGATAATGTTACCCACTTTTCGCTCATATCAGCAACAGGTAAAGGCATATTATCTAACAAAATCCTTAACAAGTGACCTAATCTAATCAAAGATACTCACCATCTTGAACTTGATTGACACTACCTTCATCAAAGTGTCACTCGTTTCGAGTATAACATCATTTGACCTATGAATAAACGTAGACATTAGCAAAATTCTAGGGGCAAACCTAACATTACTCAACAAAAACTTAACCTAAGCTCACGTTTCTAACACATCATCGTCAGTTAACACAGTAATATCTTACGAAAACTCATCATTTCTCTAAACAAATCAGTGTTATTTCCACATTGTATAGTAATTTTAACATAAGACGGCTAACTTCGAAATAACAGTTTTCATCACAATGAGTATCTACAGCTACACATTACCTTCGAGAGAACCCAGGGAGGGGATGCGCTATGAAAGGATTGTGAACCTGCGAGAGGGATCACCCGAAGGGGTGTAAGCGGGCGTTACCCCTCCGAAGGAGGGGTAAGGCCTCAGCCCTTCGGGCTGAGGCCCAAAGCCCGCTTACACCCCTTCGGGGTGATCCCTCTCGCAGGATTCACATCCTTTCATGGGGCGCATCCCCCCTGGGTTTTCTCTCGGAAGGTAATGTGTTGCTTTAGATACTCTTGGTTGATGAAAACTGTTTATTCGTAAGTTAGTAAGGTTATGTGTTAAATATTACTATGACCATGTGGAAATAACACTGATTTTGTTAGAGAAAATGATGAGTTTTCGTAAGATATTACTGTGTTAACGACGCTGATGTGTTAGAAACGTGAGCTTAGGTTAAGTTTTTTGTTGAGTAATGTTTTAGGTTTGCCTAAGAATTTTGCTAATGTCTTACGTTTTATTCATAGGTCAAATGATGTTATACTCGAACCGAGTGACAACTTTGATGAAGGTAGTGTCAATTCTAGTTCAAGATGGTGGTATCTTTGATAGTTTGGTCACTTTGTTAAGTGATTTTTTTTGTTAGATAATATGGCTTTTACCTGTTGCTGATAGAGGCGAAAAGTGGGAATATCGAGTATTTTATGACTGTTTAGCCACTTTACTTTGAAAAGTGGGAATTTTCAGGATCTTAGCTGATTATCATACGCTAGGTAATGTTTTAGGTCTGCATTTGGTAACATTATATTCCTAGTTGCGGTTATGATATGTGTGAATTTTGCTGCTAAAACTTTGTTGGTTAATCATTATTCGTAGGTCAGTATATAAAGAACTTATATTTATGTTATGTTTATCCAAAGATACTCGACATATGACTGAATCAATAGCTCAATTTAGATCACAGGCCTGCGGGATGGTAGGGGCTGCAGAGTGGGTAGTTTGATTTACTGCTTTTTACTGATTTACTGCTTTTAAAATCAGTAAACTATTACGCTTTAACTGTGATATTTATTCAAAGATTATTTTTAAGGCTATGTCAGGATAAATTTGTATGTTAGACATGATTTGGTTTAAACTTGGTTATGTTTTGCAAGTATTCGATGGTATGGTTATATTTAGACGGGTTATGAGAATTTTTTGTTAAATATTACGAGTTGATGGTAAACAATTTGTTACGTTAGCAATATATTCTTTGTCAGTATGATGATAAGACAGGGTTATGATAACTTTTGTTAAATATTACGATATTAATGTAAAATTAACATTGATGTCAGAGATATGCTTTGAAAAAGGGTGAATAGGTGACGTTTTGTACGAAGTGTAGGTATTTTTACTGTTGTTAAGGCGGAAAGTTTTGGTTAATGTTTAGTGGTTTATTCGTGCGTTATGGTGGTTTAGGTTTGTCGTTGTACACATTATATTCTTAGTGCAGATTATGACATGTTTAGCTTTATTCAATGTAAAAAACGTTGTTAGTCAGCATATATTCGATGGTTTAGTATATAAAGAACTTATTTTTTGTGTGTTAAATGGATATCATTGGTTATGATTTATAGTTGTTTGTGAGTTTGTAATACAAGTGGACATATTAAGATAAATCCTTGTTAAATATTATTGCGTCAGTGTAAAATTTAACGTTAATATGTTAGAGGTATGCTTGGAAAAAGTATGAATCGGTTACGTTTTGTATGCAATGTTAGTTTCTTTACAGGTGTTAAGTGTGGGAAACTTTGTTAATATTAACCCTTTATTCATGCTTAAGTTGTGGTTAGTTTGCTCGTTGTACAATTATTTTCTTAGTTCATTGATGCTATTTAGCTTTAATATATGAAAACCTTGTTTATGTTAGATATATTCGAGGTTAGTATATCTAAAGAACTCACTTTTGGTGCTATGTTTATCTAAATGATAGTCTAAATGCTACGTAAATCAGCTGTTAATAATGTAAATTAACAATTGATATGTTAGAGATATGCTTGAAAAAGAGTGAAATAGGTTTACGTTTTGTATGCTGTGCTTAGGTACTTTACTGCTGATATTAATGGAACTTTGTTAATGTTGTCGTTTATTCTAGCGTAAGGTGTGGTTTAGGTTTGTGTCATTGTACATTATTATTCTTAGTTCTGGTAAAGCTATGTTAACTTATTATGTGAAAACAATGTTACGTTAGCATAATTCGTTGGTTGGTAAATAAAGAACTTATTTTTTTGTACTATGTTATTGTTGTTGTTGTTGTGGGTGTGTTGTTGTTGTTGTTGTTGTTTGTTGTTGTTGTTAACGAGAATATATCCCTTTTTGAACTGATATGGTTCGTTCGTGCATTGTATTCTTGTTTACTTCTCTGATTGGTTTGAAAGAAAGAATCTCATTACATTTAAGGGTTTTTTACGCATACGATTTCCTTTAGTAGGACATTTTTTCGCTGTACTGGTACAATGACATCCTCCCCACCTCTCTACACCTGTTGTTGATATCTCACAAGGAGCTTCGTTACTTCCCAACGATGTGTCATTTATTTTTAATCGTCAACCGGATGGATACGATAGATTGCTTGTATTCCTACAAAGGGTAAATAATAGACTTTATTCGTTTTGTGCTGAGGGATCAATCAAGATTATCAACTCGCTGCTGCATGGCTAGAGATAGGGTATGTTTTATCAATGGTTCGACGAGTAGTTGAAATTCTATCAGAGTGAATGTTGGTGAGAGGTATATAGAATAGACGCTGCGTTCTCATCGCGTGACGGTATTAAAACCCTTGATGTTCGTATTGGAAACCCCTCGATTGTGTGACCTTCATGCGTACGTGTATAGGTTTCACGGTTCGAACATCTGAAAAATATTACAGCATTGCTTAAAATAAAAAAACGAATTAACATATCATTTTCTTAAGATGTGACACTACTTGAGGATTAATCATATAGCACTTGGTGTATCTATGATTTACTCGAAACATATGGTTTCGTATAATACAGTGTAGCAGGAGTGCGTTATAACTATCAGTTTGGAAAAGTTTACTTCTTCTCTTGTATGAGAGAATGAGTGCTACTGAATCAAAATATGCCGAAAAATGGTTTAGTGTTGCTGAAGGCATTTATACTTACATCCTTTAAAGGATGTTGAATCTTTAGAGAGATATATAGGGCTTACCCAACTTGAATCTATGTTCGCTGATCAGATGAATTAATATATTTAAAATAAACTTTATATTTTTATGTATTTATATGTTTTTAAGTATTTATATAACACTCTTTCAAGTGAAAATTATTGTTATAAAAATGAAAACTTGTTTTACTTCCATCCTATGTTCCGATTTATTGACTACATTGATGATGATGATTGGGTGTTTCTGGTTGTTGTGTGTGTTAAGTACGTTATGCTCATAATATTTTAGCTTTACAGAGAGTAATAACTTTACTTTGTTTGTCTTTACCCATTAGGTATTTGCTGGTTAGGTAAGGATATGCTAATTTTTTTTTGTTAAATAATACTATGTTAATGTAAAATTAACATTGTCATGTTGAAGATATGGTTGCTAAAGTATGAATGGAATATGTTTTTGTGAGTCTTGTTAGTTACTTTTACTGTTGATAAGTTTGGATCTTTGTTAATGTTAGCAGTTTATTCTTGCTTAAGATGTGTCAGGTTTGTCGATGTATATTATATTCTTAGTTCAGTTTTACATCATGTTTAGCTCTATTAATAGGAAAACTTTGTTACGTTAGCATACTTTCACCGGTCTATATGATAATTACACAAGGTTATAGTAAATTTTAGTTAAATATTACCATGTTAGTGTAAATTAACATTGTTATGTTAGAGATATGCTTGACCAAGTGTGAATAAGTTATGTTTTTGGTTGCTATGTTAGTTACTTTACTGTTGTTAGGTGTGAAACTTTGTTAATGTTGACCGTTTATTCCTGTTTAAGATGAGTTAAGTTTGTCGTTGTACATTATTTTCTTAGTTCGGATGATGCTAAGTACGCTTTATTAATGTGAAAACTTTGTTACGTCAGCATATATTCGCTGATCAGTGTATAAAGAATTTGATTTTATGTTATGTTTATCCGAAATGATACTCGAAATGTGACTTGAATCAATAGATCAATAGATCAATAGATCAAGGATGGCCAGGAAGGTGGATGGATGGTGGTTGGATAGTGGTTTGATTTAGTGATTTACTGCTTTAGGGTATGTAAAACGCTACAATTTTAGTAAAAATTTGACCTTAATCAATAGATCAATAGATCACAGATGGTCAGGAGGGAGGTTGGATAGTGGTTTGATTTAGTGATTTACTGCTTTAGGGTATGTAAAACGTTACAATTTTAGTAAAAATTTGACCTTAATCATAGATTAATTAGATCACAGATGGTCAGGAGGGAGGTTGGATAGTGATTTGATTTAGTGATTTACTGCTTTAAGGTATGTAAAAACGTAAATTTGTAAGTTATAAACAAAAAGAATAGGAAATTTTATTTATTTATTTATTTATTTATGTATTTATTTTTTTCTTGATGGTTCTGAAACCATTATTTTCGAAATCTACAGATCCAATAACATATATAAAGACACCAACATTGTTGTTATACGACTGTTTATTAACTCAGCACCGCACCGGCTCCAGCACCGCACCGGCTCCAGCACCGGTGCCACTACCAACTCTGAATCCTTCTCCTCTCGTCCTTCTTCATTCTTCTTCCTTCCTCCTTTCCTCCTCCTTCTTCCTTTCTTCCTCTTCTTCTTCTTCTCTGTTTTGCATTCCATGCATTTCTTCTTCTTTTTTTCAACTGGGGACCCCCCTCCGGGGGGTCCCTGGACTCCGATCCTGAATCCGACTCCGACTCCGTCTCCGAATCCGACTCCAACTCCAACTCCGAATCCTTCAATCTTTCTCTGAGTTTCAATCTTCTAAGATTATTTTAATTTTTTGTGGGGCAGCGTCCCCCATTATGGAGGGGGGGCGCAGAGTGACGTAATCTCGTCTCCGACGAGATTGCGTCATCATATAACTCACATCCAAATTTCAATTCCGATACGTTTGAGTCTTTCCAATGCTCGCCGAGCGAATTTGACCTTGGCGCTAAGGGGCAGCATCCCCTTAGGGGTGACCTACGGTCACCAAAACTCGCGTGGGATCAGTTTATCACCTTCATAGAACATATACCAAGTTTGAAAGCGATACGTTAACTCTAACCCATGTAGATATATATTGGACTCAGAACCGGATGCGAAGAAGAAACCTTGGCGGAATCCAAAGTCGGAGTGCGTAAAAAAACGATCCCTTACAGGGATCGTTTTTCGACTCAGATTCGATTTCCTTCGGAAATCGAATCTTCGATGTAATAATAATAATAATGTGTATGTGTATGGCGCATGCGCGCGCTCGCGCGCTGACGTAATCTCGTCTCCGACGAGTTACGTCATCATGCTCGAGCCTAACTCTCGTTAGGCTTAACTCAATCTCGGGTTTGGAAAGCCAAAAGGGTATAAAGCGGGCCGTAGCGGCTACGCTCTACACCAGGGGGTGACCCCCTCTATATACATCCTACAAACTTGAAATTTACACGGATTCGAGCTTATCCCATACATAGATTATATTCCAAGTTTCAGACCTATAACTCTTATACTTTTTGAGAAAAAGCTGTAGGAGGTCAAAAGCGGTCATCACTACTATATATATATATAATTATATATATATTATTTATATATATATATATATATATAATTTATATATTATATATATATAATATATATTATATATAATATTATATATAATATATATATAATATATATATATATATACATATATAACTCGTATCTAAAATTATGAAATAAATAGTTGAAAGAACTAAATGGAATTTAAAAATGATTTAAACAAGGATTTTGAACTTGCAGGCCTGAAGTCTCCTTCAAATTTTTCTTAGCAATTAATAGTTATAAATGCAGGAAGAATCGTGAATAGCAAATAAACGACAATAACTAACAGAAGAAAACGAGCTTGGGCAAAAAAAGCTCAATTGATAATACGATTATGGAAACATTTTGTGATCAATAAATGTTTAATGAAATCTATTTCAGCATTGACAAGGAAAAAGAAACATCCGAACTATTCAAATTTTCAATTGATGAACATAATATTCGATTAATAATATTGTTTTTTGAGAGAAGAAAGTATTTTGAAAGCTTGACAATTAAAATGATTAGAGTCTTTATATGTTTTAACAAATGGAGATACTATAACGTTTGCCCTGCGCATTATCATGTCTTTATGCGGAAGTGAATCTGAAATGTGATTGTGTTTTAAGCATTTTCCAACACCATACGAAAAATTCGCAATCAACTATACGGGAATTGAAAATATCATCCTCTCCTCTCTTTGTGAGAGTGAGAATATTATTTCTTATAAATAGACTGTATAGTATCAGGATATTTTAATTGTTGATGTTGAAAGTTAACTTTATATATATAATTTGTTCGAAAGAATACCCGAGAAAATGATATTACTTACTGCTCTCCAAGGAACAACTCGGGGTGGGTACTTAGGATAATAGTATTATTATCTACAATTTAAGTACAGTCTGGTTTTTGAAAATATTAAAGGAATTTATCTTCATCATAAAGTCGGTTGAATAGAAAATTAAAAATCTTTCAAACAACATTTTACAAGATAATTTTTTTTATATAATTGGGGATAATTAGAATAAGAGCATAAAAACGCCACTCACTTATTACCTAATGTCCATTTAATACCACGGAACTAACAAGTGCATAATTCCACTAAAACATATGTCTCCCAGTATTCCTAAATCCCCAAGGAAAGATGCTCCTTAAGACGGTTTATTTCACCAGGCCAATAATTTTCTAAGCTGGTCAAGCCGAGATCAAAAACTTGTCCTCCATTTTTTTTGGCAAGATTCGATTTCCATACGCTCAGACTTTTTTTTTAACGAAAAATGGACAGAAAACATTCTTTTTTAAAGTGATTTAGATAGTCCAACTTTTGAAAGTTACTAGTCTTCTATTGAATTTTTTTGATTTTTTATCAGACTATTTAAAGAAATGAATTATTTCCATCCCTATGCATTTTTTTTATTTCTTTACTTCGGCAAAATTATAAGTATTTTTTTTTGATTTAATAATATTTATATATAAATTTTTGGTGTCAGTATGAGGGATGTTTGAGCTCCTCTTCTTTCTTGTCTTAAATTATAGATTTTTGAGACAAGCTTGCTTTGCAAACTGCCTCATTTTTCAGGAATATATGGTTAGTATATTTATGTTGACAATAATCTGGCAATTAATCTTTCCAATTTTCTTATTGATGAATTTTTTCTTCAATTCTATGACTTGTCACCAGCTATAAAATTTAGAGTGAAAAACATAAAGGCCTCTTCTTTCTTTTCTGGATCTTGAAATCATTTAGCGACAATAGAATTTATCTTGTAAAATATATAGTAAATCCACTAACTGTAATAATCTTTTACACCCTTTATCAAAAAGGCATTATCGACCAAACGAAGTGTTTCACATGCAACATTTTGCACCATCTGGTCTTTGATGTTTGACATGTCAAGATTGGAGTTTCTAAGGTCGGTGAAACCGTTTTTGAGGTCTGGAAGACCATTTTACGAGGTTTTGAATCAGATCTCAAAGGCTTAGTCAGTCAAAGGGAGTGTTTGCTTTCTTGAAAGTTTCAAATGATCGGTAGACCATTTATGATGGTTTCATTCGATTTAGGGAGCTCTTTTACTCTCAAAATGATATTTAATTCGTCTTTATACCCCCTCATGAAGGTTTAATGCAATGAAAAAGCATTTTAGTACCATACAAATAAAGCGAGGATAGAAAACGCTGTGATTGGTCTAGAGGAACGTAACGTCACAGGAATATTTCCCCTTCAATTTAGGGGGACTTTGAAATACCTTATTATCCCCAAACTTGGTAACCCTCATTCTGATAACGTTACCTCATCGGATCCGAGGTTTCAAGTCTCTGTACCCCCCGGAAGGGGTTCTGGGTCCCCAAAGTAGGTTTTGGCTATTGTTAGGAAAAAAATAAGTAAATAAATATGATAATTGCCATACCCCATTTTAAGAAATCTTATGAGAAATCTGAGTAAGAATCGGCATCGATACTGGTACCGGTACCCGTACCTGCGCATGAATCGGAACTAGAAAT
The DNA here is from genome assembly GCA_015478945.1 of Trachelipus rathkii. Classification (NCBI taxonomy): domain Eukaryota; kingdom Metazoa; phylum Arthropoda; class Malacostraca; order Isopoda; family Trachelipodidae; genus Trachelipus; species Trachelipus rathkii. The sequence goes on from JABUQX010005675.1 coordinate 22,862, forward strand.
AATCATTTAATAAAACATGTGGGCGTCATTCTATATGTTTACGAACCCGTAGAAGCTGACTTTGAGTTTCAAGCTCCTACGGGGTGTTTGAGCAGCCCCGGGAGTGGTCCCATAAAAATGAGAAACGCGCGGAGTACTTAACAGAGTAAGCAAAAGGATGATTCCGGGAGGAATTAAAAATGGTACCAAACCCCAAAAATGTAGTTTTACCCATAAAATTAAAAATTTTATTTGAAATTCTGATATAATAATAATTATCCTAGGCGACACACTATATTACACCATATGTTGTACAATATATGGCATCTATTAGCTTATTATTATAGCGTTACTTTAGTTGTTCCTCTTTAACTATCTTTTTAATACACTGTCTAACATAGCCTAACCAAATCTATACTGCCTAAATCGACTAATCTAACACACACCTACACACACATACACACATACATCATATTAATACTAATGACTCTTTACTTATTCCTCTCTTTCAACTTCTTTTCTAACTTAACCAAACCTAAAGCAGTCTTACCATTTACATGATTGATTCTGCTCTAACATTTCTATAAGTAACCCGCATTCTTTTGTATACTGAAACATTTATATTTTCCCATTTTAAAATCAAGTCTAATTTTCCTTTGTTAACCTAAAATATTTATGTTATAACATATTTAATATTCGCATTTCGTTTTCTAAACTTTCAGTGTTAACTTTTACATTTTTTTATTCAAACTGCAATATGTATATTTTCACATATTTTAATTTTCTCATCTCGTTAACTTTTATATTTTCTTCTAAGTTTTTGTTATTCTATGTTTTATTTTACATTTACATTTTTTAAGTTTTTATCTATTAAGTTTTATTTGCTGTTTTGTTTTAAGTTTTTAATTTATGTTTTATTTTGCATTTACTCTTTTGATTGCTAAGTTTTTATTATTTAAAAGTTTTATTTTGCTTTAAGTTTAATTTTTACATTTATTCTTTGTTTTTTATTTTTATTTATTTTAAAATTTTATATATTTAAAGAAAATTATTTTAAAACTTTTATTTATTTTCAAAATTTTACTTATTTTAGAATTTTTTTTAAACATTCTATCTTTTTACTAAAATTTTATTCTTTTTCTTAATAATAATATATGTTTTATTGACCCTAAAGCAGTAAAGCAAAATCGCAGCATAACCACAAACCCAACCATTTTCCCTGTCGTGATCTATTGATCTATTTCCTTACGTCATATTTGAACAAGCAATTTTATAAAACATAACATGAAAATAAATTCTTTGTCTAAAAATATCAGAGTAAAATGGAAAGTTTATAAAAAATTTGTCATTAACTTTTTGTTAACATATTATTATCGTTAGATTAGTATATTTATTCAGTTTAGATTTGGTTATGCCATGATAGACAGTCTTTTAAGAAAGACAGGTAGAATGAAAACTAGTTAGAGTGGAATAAGTAAAGTGGCCCTATAGTAATAAACTAATAGAGGCAATAAATTGTACAACATATGGCTACTATAGTGATCATTTATTATTATTAGCTGAATTTTCAATCAAAATTTATTTTTTATTGTTAAAACCCCATTTTGGGGGTTTGGCCCTCACCACATGTAGGCCC
>JABUQX010005676.1:0-5000 GCA_015478945.1 Trachelipus rathkii
CGAGAAGAAATCTGAAAGTTAGTGTTTGGAAGTTGGGAATTTTGTTCTGTATTTTCCTAGAAAAAATAAGACTAGGGATTTAAATTAGTAGTACGAAAGCTTTCGTCGCATACACTTCGACATAAAATAATATCATAATAATTAATAATAATAATATATTAATAATAATAAATGATAATAATAATAATAATATATACTAATAATAATAATAATAATGATAATCATAATGATAATAATAATAATGAATAATAATGAATAATACTAATAATAATGAATAATAATAATAATAATACATAATAATATATAATAATATATAATAATAATTAATGAATAATAATAATAATAATAATAATAATAACTAATCATGAAATAATAATAATAATAATAACAATTATCAAAAATATAATAATAATAATATAACTAATAATAATAATAAATAATAATAATAATATATAATTCAATAATAATAATAATAATAATAATAATAATAATAATAATATATAATAATAATAAATAATAATAACAATATAATAAGTACGTTTATGAGATAACGCTCAATGTTGACCATCTCCTTTCATTTTCTAGACCTTCCTTATTATTCTTAACCGGAAAGTCACGCTGTATTAAACATTCCGAGTAGCAAACTTTGGTCTTTCTTCTTTAATTCTGATTCTCTGTTGATGCAATAAACCTGCATTCTTTTCCCAACATTTAATGCATTTTTTTAGGGTATATATCTTGTGTGTATCTCTGGTGTATCTTTTATTCTGTAATTATGTGTTTATGTCAAAGGCTGACAAAGCACCACACACACACACATACACACAGACCTTTATACAGCCTTCTTCTATACATTTCAATAAAGTTAGTAAGACATATCATCTTTTTTTATTTCATTTTACCGACAGCGATGGAACAGTATTTCGTGTTTGGCCAACAGCCAAGACAAGAAGATAACGAACATTCACCAAAAAATTCGTTAAAGAGTTCGCAACAACACCGAATATGTGTAGGTACTTAATTGATGTAGCCACATAACTTTTCTTCTTTCTTTCCAATGATTTTACAATTAATTTTATTTGTTTTGCAAATTTATCTGTAAGTGGATCTCGCTATTCGGAATCTCAGCATTTTTTTCTATATAGTTTGAATAGTTCTTGCTATCATTGGTATGAGTTGATGTACTGAACTCGTGAAGCGAAAGTTATCGGTTTCGTCCCTAGTGAGAAAGGTTTCTATATATTATTTGTTATTAAGATGGCCAGAATATGCTGCCCTCAACAGAATTTTTAATATTCTATTTTGACAAATTTTAAATTCTTCGTTTTTCTGTCTTGTAATTAATTTTTTCTTTTTACTTTCTATTTGCAAACGGTTCAACATTGCAATTTTAGTAATAAACATCCATTTTTATCTATCCATCTATCTATCTATCTATGTATCATCTATCTATCGCTATCTATTCTATCTATCTTTTCTCTCTAATCTATCTATCTATCTATGCTATTGACGAATGCGCTACTCTATCTATTTATCTATCTATTCTATCTAATCTACTATCTATCTATCTACTCTATCTCTATCTATCCTATCTATCTATCTATCATCTATCTAATCTATCTATCTTCTATCTATCTATCTATCTACTCTATCTACTATCTATCTTATCTATCTATCTATCTATGCTATCTATCCTATCTATCTATCTACTCTATCTATCTATGTCATTATCTATCTATCTATCTATCCTATCTATCTATCTGTCTATCTATCTAAATTTCTCTTTTCCTCATCTCTCCTCTTCTCTCTCTCCATCTTCTCTCGTCTGTCTAATTGTGCATACTCTATATATGTATATATATAGTATATTATATATAGTATATATAATATATACTAGATAGTATATAGTATATAGTATACTATATATTTATATATATTATATCTATATAATATATATTATATATATATATACGTAAGATCTTAGATTATTCGGAGAATAACAGAATTTCAGGAATTGTACTCAACCACCGCTTGTTTAAAAAGGATAATATAGCTCTGGAGGGCTCGAATAAAAAAGTTTGTGATAAATGTAAACATTACTTAACTGATATATATGATTAATAATATTTACTTAAAATAGCACTTAAATAAATTGGGATCAATACAAGAAGGGAAGAGAATGATGTCTCAGCGCCATGTTAATAAAAAAACAAAACACAATATACAATTAAATTTTATTACCCTGAGGGTTTTATCGGGGTTTAAACTGTAGCGCCAAACAAATTAACTATGTTATAAGGAATATATTCTTCTCAGTCTGATACTACGTCGCAAAAAGACTAAGCACTTTTTTGTGACTTACGATCTGCTCGCAAGTATTAGTGTAGGCACTGGAAATTCTAATGAAATTTGATACCGGCTTCTTCAATTTTCTAAATTTTGGATAAATACATGCACTAAATAAAATAACAAAATTTTTTAACTTTTTCATTAAATGAAAAGAAAAAATGAAAAAAGAAGAAAAAAGGAAAAAATATAAAAGGAAATTAATATATTTAAACTATATATATATATATACTATATATATATATATATATCTATATATATATATAATATATTATATATATTATATTATATATATATTATATATATATATATATATATATATATTATATATATACTATATATATATATATAATACTACTATAGTACTATATATATATATAATATATAATATTAGTATATATATAAAAGTATATATATTATATAATATATTATATATTATATACTATATATTTTAACTATATATATATACTATACTTATATAATATACTATATTATATATATATACTATATATACTATAATATATATAATATATAATAACTATTATACTATAAGTATATATATATATATCATATATATATATATATATATATATATATCTATATATATATACTATATATTAAATTCAGAATAAATAACCCCCTCTTCCACCAATTGCCAAAAATGTTTCTGGCGCAATTTCAGACGACACAAGATTGAATTTATTTTCTCTATTACCTTCTAGCGACCTCTGGCCACGCCTCAAGGGTGGCAAAGATTCCTTGAAGGACTTGTTAATGCAACATTCCAACCAAAGATGAAGCTGAGTATAGGTTAGTAGGCTAGTACGTAGGTATATATCATTGTATATTATATACTATATATATAATATATATATATATATATATATAGTATATATATATATATATATATTTTATATATTATTATTATAGTATATATCAGGCTATTAACTTCCAAATTTCGGTTCTTTCTGCCAAAACATTAAGCACTCTGCTTTGTTTTGTAGTCACATTACCTGGTTTTATCAGTGCAATTCAATGTTAGTTTGGTCAAATTTAAAAACCCATCCTGGTTAGTCTTTGTCCTTTAGCATGTGCTTAATGCGTCGCAATGAGCGAAAAAACCAACTTCTTTGCACAGCTAGTTAAGGCTCCAGGCAGACTAGTAGGGCAACGGCTGCAGAAGCTTAGGTAACACTGAAGTCAAGTCTCATAGAACCATCTGCTTTTGATGTTCTTCGAATGCGAACTTGTAAGTCTTTGGTTTTTTCCTAATATCTGAATGGCCATTTTTCAGCTGATGGCAGAGCCCAACGCAGATATCTTAACGAGAGTCCCGACTCTGTCAGGGTAACTTTCATTACTTTCAAGTGTTTTCTTTTTATAGAGACCAACAGGTTCTAAAGAAATTTCATGTTTCTCTTCAAAGTTCTTTATTTCATTCCAGAGGTAGTCAAATTGGTTTCTGCTCTTCTCAAAAGTAACAATTGTGTTCGTTATTAATTAACTCGTATGCCTAAGAATTACATCTTCATGATTATACCCATTGGGGTAACTAGGGAATTTTTCTGGGAGCCATGGCCACCTTTATATAAATTATAACAATAAAATCTGGTTTTGTGATGCAATCGTCTCCACTGAATCCTTATCCTGAGCATTGTTGATTTCTTTTTCTAGAATCTCTTTAATTATTTATTTTATAATTGTTTAATTCAGATTTACAATCTCATGACGACAATTCCTTCTAGTGCTACTTAAACTTCCTATTTCAAAGCTTGTTTTGATGTCAAGAATGCTATGAACATTTTGAAGATGGGTACGGTTTCCAAAACAAGAAAAATGGATATGTGAAGCTTCCAATGAATTGAAATAATGCATTTGCGACTGAAAATTTCGAACAAGAATCTACGACTATACCAAGTTGAGCCTATGGGCTAAACAGTGGATGTAGTTGGGTTTTGACTTTTGGGGGTGAGTTTATTCTAGTTTTGCTTGCAGAACTTGATTCGTCCTTGACATTACACTGGATCCGTCGTAGGATTGTGTGCTTTTTGGAATACCAGTTAGCTTTGTTTTATTTAAAAACTCAAAATTTTGTTGTTTTAAACCATTGGCTTACTAAGGTGGATCAATCCAAGAAATCCATGAATCTTTCTTCAACATCTAAGTCCTTGACGAATCTTATGATCACTGAGAATTGCTTTTCTCTGAGTTACTTATTTATATATGATCAATGAAACAAAAAACCCACAAAATCGAATTTTAACTTATTATCTTGAATAGTAGATTTGTTATTACTTTTTTGATTTCTTAATTTTTGGTCTGCAGTAAGTCGTAGTTCTCTGGCAATGACTTGAAAAGCTTTTGTCGTATTTGGCAAAATCTCACTAATTTCTAAAAACTTTCCTCTGTTTTTCAAAGCTGCAACCTCGTGATGTCCTCTTAAAGGGAAACCTTGACGTACGAAGCACATGATAACGTCAACAAATTACCCTCACAAAGCGTTAGTTCCTCACAACCTCTTCGTCCAGTTTCATTACAAGTTTTTCGTAAATACTTCCTGTTGGTTTGCAGGGTGTCTGGAGGATATGAACATCTGAATCTATAAATCGATGACTTCATATTTTTAAGAGTCTCTGTCAATTTCTTCCATTTAC
>JABUQX010005676.1:7500-10000 GCA_015478945.1 Trachelipus rathkii
TATATATATATATATATATATATATATATATATATATATATATATATATATATATATATATATATATATATATATATATATATATATATATATATATATATATCGATTTTAGCCACAATCTATTAATATAATTGTTACCAGGGTGCGGGACGGGGACCCAACTCAAATGGACCCCATCAACCTCTTTCCCTAACCTCCGACCTTAATGAAAGAGATTTTACATGGATTATATACTTTTTGCACTAGTATTGAAATTCAAATATGGGAAGGTTGTGCTTGAGAGACATCAATTTTTCTGCCTTTTCTGCTGAGAGTCTGTTTCTCTTTTCATCATATATTAGCCCAGCATTGCTAAATACTCTCTCACTTGGAACATAAGTTGGAGGACAGGCCAGGTATTTATTTGCAAGTTTACTTAAGCGTGGGTAAACATTTTGCATTTTGCTTAATTAACACTCCACCAACTGATAGGATCGTCATTTGATTTGTATCTAGTCGTTTTTCTTGGTGATAGTTTTCAATCATTTGCACTGTATCTTTTGATAATGCGTGTGTTTCTTCATCACTACTGGACTGTAGAAATTCTTCCAGTGAATCTGTTATTGATTTACTTGTAGAAGATGTTGGTTCTGTATATTTCATTTTTTCCTTTTAATGGATGGCTAATTAATAGACTGTTCGGATTGAAGTTTTCCTTGCAAGTTTACTCAAGCGTGGGTAAACATTTTGATTAACTTTCCACCAACTGATTGGATCATCATTTGAATCTAATCGTTTTTCTTGGTGATAGTTTTCAATCATTTGCACTACATCTTTTGGTAATGCATGTGTTTCTTCATCACTACTGGACTGTAGAAATTCTTCCAGTGAATCTGTTATTGATTTACTTGTAGAAGGTGTTGGTTCTGTAGTTTTGTTTTTTTCCTTTTAATGGGTGGCGAATTAATAGACTGTTCGGATTGAAGTTTTTCAACTTCAACACAAAGTAACGATTTAACTTGTTCTAATATCATTACAAAAAAACTTGCTTTATAACGGGAATCTAAGTAAGTTGCAATAGTATGAAGGTCATTAATTTCCACAGAACCAAAGCGTTTTTCTAGCTCTAGTTTTATTACATCTTTCATTCTTTTAAACCGTCATCATTTTCATTTGAAGATGGTTCAAAATGCTTCCTTAGCGTTGAGATTAATGGTATTACATAAGAGACAGAAGCTGTAGAGGCGCTGATTTTTTTGTTAGTTTCTTCAAATGGTTTCAATAGCTTAATGCAGTGTGATATGATGTCATTTTCCAAATTAATAAGATTGTTAACTTTGGAATGCGAACTGGCGTACGAAGCAAGAAGTTCTTTGAGCAATACTTCTTTCCATCATATGAAGTATACTATTCCAGCGAGTTGGAATGTCTTTGATAACATTAAGATATGGAATATCAAGCCGTTTTTGAATTGCCTTCAACTCATTTACATTTTCATTTTCTTTTTCAGATTCATCTTAAGTATTTTTATTATAAAATTCTTTATCAAATCTCGACAATAAACATCCGCGCAACATCCGCAGGGCAAAGCGCGGATGCGGATGCGGATGCGGATGCGGATCTTTAATAATGTGCGGATGCTCCGCGGATGCTCCGCGGATGCTCCGCGGATGCTCCGCGGATGCGGATGTTACATGCATCACTAATATATATATATATATATATATATATATATATATATATATATATATATATATATATATATATATATATATATATATATATATATATATATATATATATATATATATATATATATATATTTAATATATAACTATATCTCTCTATATATATTAATTATAAGAGAGAGAGAGAGAGAGAGAAAGAGAGAGAGAGAGAGAGAGAGAGAGAGAGAGAGAGAGAGAGCAGAGAGAGAGAGAGAGAGAGAGAGAGAGAGAGAGAGAGAGAGAGAGAGAGAGAGAGAGAGAGAGAGAGAGAGAGAGAGAGAGAGAGAGAGAGAGAGAAATTTACAGCAAATATTAAGGATACAACTAATTGCTTGCCTTACAGATTTCCAAGAGAAGAAATAAATATCAGCTTTATTTTCATGTAAGTAACATGCAATTCCTGAAACCGGAAAAATTATAAATTCACTTTATTCAAAATATTTCTGTTAATTCTATTTCCAAATATATATAATGATAAAATATCTAATTACTTTTTTTAACATAATACATTTAACTATTTTTAACTATCTACTACAAAATGTTTTAGCAAAAAATAATTATTCTCAAAATACATTAATACATAAAGATTTCAATTTATAATAACGATCTCGTCTTTCGCATTTTATCTGTGCTATCTCTTCGAGAGGAAGTCAAAAAAGATTTTCTTTTCTATGGATCTTAGATTTGGCTCTCCTCCTTTTGAGCATGGTTCAATCGTTTTGTTTTATGGGGCGAAAGAATCCTATCATAAATTCTTCGTAAAGTCCATTAGTGTTAAGAGTAACGAACTGCCA
>JABUQX010005676.1:12500-15000 GCA_015478945.1 Trachelipus rathkii
AGTGTTCAAATATCTTACTGGGCCTGGCCTGTATCTATGTTGTGAGACGCGGAGTTTGAGAGAATTAGTGGTATACCCGATGTAAGAGGCATTACAGCCATCTTTATTACAGTTAAATTGGTATACCACATGATTCACATTCTCCTTAGTCCCACTAGCTCTTTCAGAAAACATAGAAGAAAGTTTCAATGGCTTGTAATAACATCTAAGTTTTATTTCTTTAGTTTTAGATTTGGACTTGATGTGATACTGAACTATTTTCTTTAACCGGATATTTTCATAATTAAATCGATCTACTGTTTGCGATCTAAAAAAGAATGTCAAGCTGTCCCTTTTATCTTCTGCTTTTTCTTCGACAATTTTCTTATTTATAAAAGTTTTAATGATTTTATCTAGTAGATATTGGGGAAAGTTATTATTAGTAAGATTCTGTTTAATTCTTGAGAGCTCTGCGTCAAAAAGTTTCCAGTCAGAGCAAATGCGATAAGCTCTATGCAGTAAAGTTTTAATTAGGGCGATTTTGTAAGTAAGGGGTAAGTGTGAACTGAAATTAGTATATAGGCCTTTGTCAGTAGGTTTGACGTAAATACTTGTGGTGAGGGCTCCACTTGGATCAAAGGAGATGTTAACGTCTAAAAAATGGAAGGAGTTATTTTCAGATTTTTCAAAAGTAAAATTTAGGACACTTAAATTTTGGAGTTCTTCAATAAAGACATTAACATCTTCATCACGTTTGAAGACCACGAAGGTGTCATCAACATATCGTATAATTAATGCTTAATATTATTATTATTATTATTATTATTATTATTATTATTATTATTATTATTATTATTATTATTATTATTATTATTATTATTATTATTATTATTATTATTGTATTCTGTGTGTGTGTGTGTGGGGGTGTGTGTGTGTATTGTTATTATTATTATTATTGTCTTAGTATTGTGTGTATGTATTATTATTATTATTATTATTATTATTATTATTATTATTATTATTATTATTATTATTATTATTATTATTATTATTATTATTATTATTATTATTATCATTATTATTATTATTATTATTATTATTATTATTATTATTATTATTATTATTATTATTATTATTATTATTATTATTATTATTATTATTATTATTTTAAATAGCTATGTAGGGCATATATCAATGCGTATACTTTGCAGAAAAAACTACGCCAATATATATTAGATTTTATTTTTATAGATACATTTAGATTCTGCGTGTCTATGCTACTAGTCCGACTTGGGCTTTCAATCGTATATTTGGAAGGTCTTTTGGGACTTAAGCAGGATATAAATCTTTCCCATTGCCTTTCCTGATTTCCGTTTAAAAATAAATTATTCTCTCTCTCTCTCTCTCTCTCTCTCTCTCTCTCTCTCTCTCTCTCTCTCTCTCTCTCTCTCTCTCTCTCTCTCTCTCTCTCTCTCTCTCTCTCTCTCTCTCTCTCTTCCATAAATTATAGGAATTATATTTTTTATTGAAAATAAAGAAGAGAATTTATATCTTTAAAATTATAGCACTGTTTTTTAATGAATTTGTAGTTAGTTATTGCTTGGAAAAATTATATTTGCAAAGTATTCTCACCTTGTAGTAAAACAACTTGGTTAAAAGGTCTATGCTCTGTGCTAATATATATATATATATATATATATATATATATATATATATATATATATATATATATATATATATATATATATATATATATATATATATATATATATATATATATATATATATTAGGGGCAGTATATATAGGGTAGCTCCTACCCAATATTTTTTAGGTTTTAAATAATTGAAATTAAATTGTAAAAGTATACTAAATTATTAAAATTTTATATAAAAGTTAAAAAAAAGAAGCTATTTTGCATCATAAATTAAAAGAAAAACAACCACAATAATAATAGCTATAATAATAATTGAATTCATTTAGAAATTCTCGCTCCTACTCTGATCTTAGGAGTAAAAATCTTTGCCCCGGGCGGACGAATGACGTCATTGTTTACGTCAACTTATAAGGGAGCGGGCTAGTCTGTCCTACATATATATACTATATATATATATATATATATATATATATATATATATATATATATATATATATATATATATATATATTTATATATATATTTTATATATTTAATATATATATATATATATATATATATATATATATATATATATATATATATATATATATATATATATATATATATATATATATATATATATATATATATATATATATATAAGTATGACTTGCTAGATTGGTGGCTTATTTTATGAGCAAGCACCCTATATAAGAGAATGGTAATTTAAAGATCCATATTTTGAATGAGGTATTTATTCAACATAAGTAAAATATGCAATGAAAGTATAAAAGTAACAAAAGTCCCTTCTGTTGAGATACTCTCTCTTCGTAGGCGAATTGGTAGTCACAGCCTTTTCCAGCGCGTTTTCCACAATTGCCTCT
>JABUQX010005677.1:0-20395 GCA_015478945.1 Trachelipus rathkii
ATGCGAGATCACGCCTGTTGAACTCATTACATTTATTCGCTTCTACCTTCTCATAATCTTGTTCACTTTCATTTGTTTACTTGACATGTCGTCTGAACTTCTCTTTGGTGAGTCAATATTTACCTTATTAATTTCGGTTAGGTGGATTTATATTCATGTGACGTTGATCACCTGTAAATCTTGTATAAATCCAACTCGTTAAATCCTGTTACTTATCACATATCGCGCTTTATCAAAAACACCTCCCAACATATATAGATCCTATATTTTAATTATCGACGGTATCCTAAACGTCTATTCACGCTGTGAGCACACTTAACATTCTTTTACCATACTAGAAACAATAAAGGAAGAAAATTGTTTTATAGTAAAACTATCTCATATACACGGTATGCACTCAAGTGTCCTGTTTCATGATTATGTGAGGGAACGTTTATTATTTCATTGTTCTGAATAGTTAACTCTCACAAGTTACTACAAGGTTGATCAATAATCCGATCATTTGTAATATGAGAGTTGACTGTTTCAACCACTTGGGGAGGTTCGCGTTTTCCAGCCCTTGCTTTGTTAGGGTTGAAGTCTTCGGCTATGAGAAATGAAAAATAACTGTATATTATACTTTATCATAAACTTATTTAGTACTTGCTTTTTAATTAGACGGACATTAGACGGCAACTTGATCTCTTCTCATCTATAAGGGTATGTTATCAGAACTGTGAGGTCCTAGGGGAGTTTTATATTTTCGTCATTATCCTCATATTTAGCTGTAGGGTGCTCGTAGGTCAGATAATAAGAGGATGGCCGTTGTTTTCAGACATAATACTTTGGTGTGAGGATTGATAAAAGCTAGGCCCGCTTCGATTTAGTGGTGCTTCTTGCTTCCCCGCAATCTTGATTCTGTGGATTTTAGTCACTAAATACATTTGTTTATTTCTCTATGCTGAATTCACCTATTTGACTTACTTTAAGTCCAAGTCTGGCGCCCATACTTAGAGGGATTTTTCGTATAGATAACATTGTGAATTGAGTTTTTGATTAGTTCTTTCCTATTTTTGTTTGGCCTCTCCAAGATGAGTACCTTGCGCCATTATATAATTATATATTATATATATATATAATTATATTATTATATATATATAATATATGTATAGTTATAATATAATATATTAATATATATAATATATATATTATAAATAATATATATATATGATGTTAATTATATATAATTAATATATTAATATTATATATATATATATTTATATTAATCTCTTATATATATTTATATATATACTCATTTCAGTAATTTATTACAATGATTGGTAACTTTTTGAATAAGATCGCTCAAAAGGGCTACTAGCTTGTATTCAACGTCCGCAATAATAGGAAACGGTAATGAAGATAAACTTATTGAGAATTATACGTATTTGACTCTTATTCCAGATGAACTTGTTTCTTATCTCTGAACAATTTCGTTACAGAGTGATTAGTAACTCTCGAGTCTTTAGAGTTCTACAGAATCGACTGCACCTTAAGGGTCTTGCCTCTTGATCGCGCTTTAAAGGTGTGTATTATTCAAGGGGAACTTTAGAGGCTTACTCTGATATGCTAAAGTAAAAATATACACACCTTCAATACATAACACATACTACTACACAGATAAATATATATATAATATATTATAATAATAATAGATATTATTTAATATATAATATATTAATATTATATACTATATTAATAATTAAAATATGATTATATATATTAATATATATATATTTATTAATATAAGATAGCTAAAGGATAGATAGGAGTGTGGGATATGTTGGATATATATTATAATATTATATATATATATATATTATAATAATAGTAATTTATATATGATATATATATATGAATAATGTATATAATATTATATTTAATAACTATAAATTTTTATCTATTATAATAATATTTTGCTAATTATTTCATACTTGTATATATATAATATATATCTATTATTCTGGTTTTAATATATAATATATATATCTTAATATATATATATAGTATAATCTTATATATAATCTCTTTTTTAATCTATGATAGTTAATATATTATATATATATATTCTTATTATATATTTATTTTATATCTATATTATAGTTAATATAATGATATATAACTGGATTTTTAAGGCGCCTTGTTTTTCTTAAAATAAGAAATCTCACATTTAGAATTACATAAATTCAAGGCGGAAGAATAGGAAACTAAGGGGTTTTGACGTGGGGTGGGGTTCCGGGAGGAGAGGGTGTAGGAATGACGGAAATCGATTGGCCACATTCCTGGCCCACTAGGGGATACATTCCTTTACAATGTCGAGAACCGTCGGCAACTTAAGCATCGTTGTGGTTTATCATATTAAACAGTAATGAAATCTATAAAAATCTAAAATTTCAGTTGAACTTCTTTGTGAAGCAAAACAGAACATTAGTGAATAGTTAAATTTTGACTTGGCAACTCTGTAGATGAGATTTTATTGGTTAATTGAAATCCAAGAACGTCTTTCTAAATACGCGAACTAAACTACTTCTCTTTTTTATTTATTTATTTATTTCAATAATAATTTTTAGGTTTCTTTATACATCGTATCCTGAAAATAAGACGTTCGATGCTCTTAAATTATACATACAAATATTTTAATATTAATGAATTTTAAAATCAATGTGTAACATTTGGAATGTATTATAAACAACTAATAGCAAAAAAAATAATAAGTATAAAAATAACTGTTTCTTAGATTGGAAAAAGTCATGTATATATAGACTATAGATCATACGAATAATAAGGGCCCCCAGACCAGTGGACTGTTAAATTTGCTCAATTAAGTTGTATGGTTTGTTTGATGTCTTTTTTTTAATAGAACATTTAACGCTCTGCACGTGAGTGGTAGTGAAAACTGTAAACAAAAATTTAAAAAATAAAGAGGATTTTTCCAAAATTTATTATATCTTTACGACTTTGGAACATCTTAAAGCATACAAGAAGTCAAAATATTATTATAAATAATTGTATAAGAAAGAATAGGAAGAATTTAATAAATATCACATTAAAAAATGTTAAAACATATAATGAGACTATAAGGAAAAATCTATTAACTTTGTATTTCATTTTTTATTAGTCGCGTTTTGCTTAAAACTGTAGAACACTAAAACTAATATCGAAACAAGTCATGAAATAAAATTATTTTTCCTTCGATTGCCATTAAATTTGGACAACATAATTCTTGATAATGTTTTGTTTTATTTTTTTTATTTTTTTTTTTATTTTTATTTTTAAACTATGGTTTCTTTTGGTTAAATGAAGCATGTAAATATCCTTAGAAAAAGGTTTAAACTTTTGAATGACTCCTTCTAAATTGAAACTATCTTGATAGTTATTACCTTCCAAAAAAAAGGTTCAAATCTTCTTAAAGGTTCTTCATTGTATAAATATACTGATGAAAAAGTAAAACGAATATTTAATGATGTTAAAAATTTAGCTTTTATATCATATCACAATTTTAACCGTAGAAAGTTAGAACATATTCTATCTGAAACTGATATTAACAACAAAAAAAACTAAAGAATGATTTTAATAAAAACTCGACCTAAGACAGATGTTTGTATTGCTAAACTATATCAGTTAAGTGGTAAACAAACTCTTATACTAGTCTAAATATGAAATCCTAATAAAAACTTGTCTAAAACTAATTTGTACAGTAGAAGATAAATTTAACATATTAAAATGAAAAGCTTTGGAATAATTGATAACGAAAATTACTCACTTTATTCATCGTGTGGTAAACCATGTATTTTATACGAACTACCAAAAGTTTATTGGTCATTTCGTTCATTTTTTTTGTCCCATATTGGAACGGTATATTACAAACTCTTACTTTTTTTATTTCAATATTAGATAATATAACAAAATTTTACTGTTAAAGTATATTTTCTTTCGTAGCAGAGAAATCTTAAAATATCCTGATGATAATAAATATATTATGGCAGTTTGTTTGCAAACGTGACTTTGAAAAAAACATTGAACCTCATCCTTAATTCATTATTCACCAATACATTTACTGTTAACGGTTTGAATAGGTCAAGTTTTGAGGAGTTATTATACATCATTAATTAAAATATTATATTTTTATTTAATGGAAAATTTTATAACAAGTTAATCCACTGTGATCATCTTTAAATTTAAGAACCTAAGCATTGTTCTATTCACAACTGGACTTGAGTGTACACAAATCGTGACACGAAACAATATATTTATTATTTCTATCTCTTCCTTGTGTTATGATGGTTATTTTTAACTTGGTGTTATATATGCATTGTGTGTTTTGTGTGAGTTATAGTATAGTTATGGTATTTTAATGTATTTAGTCTTATGTTGTTGTTATATTAATTGATAGTTTTAGTTGTATTTTTAAGTCAGTGAGTGTCTTTAAAAGATCAAGGGTGATTCCTCAGATCGCTTCACTAGAAGCAGAAGCCTCATAATAGAATGCGACCTTTTGTAAGCGATTGGTTGAAGTATCTATGATAATAGGATTTGCAGTAATATTTCACCTTTGTCTTCAATACTTAATCACAGAGTGCAAAATAATTAACAGCAAATGCAATTATCTATCTACAATATTTTTATATATAGTCAGGAATAATTAATTCTATTTATACTTTTTTACGTTAAGGTATGTTCGACGTGTGAGTGCATGATAGCTCTCTCTATGTTTAGGTTCTTGCGTGACACATACTATATTTATGTGTGCTGTGCTTATTTTTATAGTAATAATTTTTTATAAACTTCTCGAACTATTGCGTGAAGAGATATTAATATTACACACCAAATAAGGGTACTAGATTTGATTAATTATGGTACCATGCATTTGCGGGTTAATATAAATTTGGATAGATGGAGAAGGATGTCGGTTACTATATCGCTTGATCTATTATGGTGTGTGCGTGTTAGTTTTTGGACATTTACAGATGCTTGTAGATTAGGCCGAGCTGAGTGATTTGGTTGCGGTAGAATAGTATATATAGGTAATCATTTTTTAAGGCTATGTGGTGGTGTCACATGCACGGTTCTTGTGGTTCTCCTCAGACTTGGTATTCGGTGAGAGCTAGTAGTTCGCTATTATGATGACATATAATGTAATTCTTTATTATATAATTGTTGATATATAATTAATGAGTATTGCTCATAGATTTTATATATCGGTGTTGAGTTGGACTGTATTTTTATCTATACCAGATTATGAATTATTATAATTTAGAATTAGTGTATAGAGAAATCTATTTCTAGTGCTCTAGAGAGAGAATTTATGCTAGGTGCCGTGTGTGTAAAACCGTTTTTGGAGGAGATGATATGAGTTTGTGCATTGTCTTATAAATATAGATTAAGTTCATTGTAGTAGATGTTTAGTATAGGAGTAATGGACGAAGACTGGAGAGATATAATATATATCTCAGAGATAAATTATGAGAGCAGGTTATATCCTAGAGTTTCGATAAATACTACTATAATTTATAGCTATGTTATGTTGGGTTGTGGCTTCATTTGTGTAATTTAATTATACGATTCTCTTTAATGAGTAGATTGAATTATGTCAGGTACGGATATATCGGAAAGAGTCTGCGGTGTTATTCTCATATATTCCACAATCTCTTCCACTGGTAATGCCTTATACACGTGCGCTTGTAACTCGTCTCTGTGCTAATTCTCGCGATTAGCTTATTGTATCTATATTACTATATTTACTTCTTAATAGTTTTATAACTCACTTTTATATATGAGTGCCAAATGTCATATTATTTGCGCTCGTTGAGGCGCTGTGGATACTATTATGCTATCTTTTAAATTGAGAATAATAATTAACATATGAGCAATAGGCTTTCAACTCTGAATAGAGTCTATTCGTGTTATACGTATCCGACGAATCTGTTTGAGAGGTATGCTCAATCTTCTGTATATCATTACATCCATATTACTTGTGCTTGTCACTTATATACAATGTGTAGTCGTGTGTTCTGTCGTGTCATTTCTCTTTTGATAGCTCTATATGGAGGTGTAGCGAGAGGAGTACGTCGGACGCACTCTTTGCTTGGATCTGGTGATATATATATTTGAACTAGTGGACTACAATATGAAGTAAATCTAAAATTATTGTTGGATTTTTCAGTGAATTTTTCTTTTCTCTGGTGGTGTATGGTGTACTTGTGTTGAGTAGCATATGATGCGTGATGGTAAAGAGAGTACATTTATAACTAATATTCCTATATTTTTTTATTACTTAACCCCTTTTATCTAATTTGTATTTTATTTACATTTATATTTTGATTTATGCTTTTACTATCATGTACCGCTCACTCAACGGAATATTATTTTGTTTTAGGGTCAATTTATGTATTTATTATATTTATATTTGTATATATGTGGTCTTTAATTAAATTAATTATTTTTTTTTTGTTTTGGTGTGTTTGTGAATCGATTTATTAATCCATTTAAGGTTTTAGTTAACTCTGCTTCTCTGCTAGTTACTCTGTTTGTCCCTATATAGTTATATTATTATGATACATTTTTTCTGTTATTATTTTGATAGTTTTCTTATATGTTTATATATCTCGTTTGTTTTGTTATATTCTTTCACTGTTAATTATTAGTTAGTGAGGTGAGGTTGTTATCTGCTCTGATGTTCTCTGTGTCGTATCATGTCATGAGTAGTGATTACAGATTTTTGTATATTTGAGGTGTATTTTACCTCATATTATATATTATGTTGTAATCTTATTTCTTAACACATGACTTGCTCTTTTATTTTTTATTACTGTGTCATCGAGGTGTCATATAGCTGATATCTTGCGGTACGCTGTTTGGGGTCATCTTGGAGCTGTTATGTAGCTACTGTATGTCACGCTCTAAGATATTCAGTCCCGTATCTATGCCCTCTGTGGAGTGTTAAGATGAGTGCGATGGGTGAAGCTATTGTAAGATTAGACAGCTGATTTACGCGAATCGTGTCAACTAGGATATGGATAAGATATGTTCTTAGTTCTGTAGTATGAGACCACTGCGGTTACTCATCTTTTATGTTGTGTATGCATTATATTTAATGAGCGATGCAGCTGATAAATTTGCATTCCACACTCTGAGTGCGGTCAATACAGCGATAAAATATGCAGCTACAAGTGAAGTTTTTATCACGCAGACTCCTGGGGGGGTAGTCAGCTTGAGGCGTTGTGTGAGTGTGTATTTATTAGTGAAGGTAGCCATTCTGTTGTCCCTGAGACGGAGTACGACTTCTCTGTGTTGGCATAACAATGTTCGTTACGTTAGATGTACGGGAGTTATCCTTGGTTTTGAGGTCTAGATACTATTATGCACGATTGTGTATTCTATTTCTATAGGAATATCATATCAGCGTGTGTCTCACAATGTTATATCGTATTCATGCACTATTGTCTTAGAGTAAGAACTCGCAGTCTTTCTTTCTCTCCTCCCGCGCGATAGGACTGCGAGAGTTCGCACTCCTCATGTTCGAAGTGTTGTCATTTCTTTTAGCTAGTAGTATCTTCAATCTCCACACTGTATTTATGATCTAGAGAGGTGTGTAATGAGTTTGAAGTTCTGATCTGTGCTTACCGTTATTGGCAGCTCCTGCAGCGCGAGACTATGATGCATAGCAGCTCGTGTGAAAGCTACATATTATGTTTCGTTAATGCTACTGTTTATCTACATTGAGACGTGTAGTGTTCTCCTTGGTCATCATTGAACGCCTAACCTCTATTCGTATGCATTAAATTGTAATTTTCTCTTGTGTTAGTTCTCTCAGTATTTAATTTGTTGTGGTGTCTGCATCTCTTACAATTCTATACTATCCACATGTATTTTTCTTTTGCTCAAAAAGTGGCATTTATTTCACGATTTGCTTTTATTATTTTCGGCGTGCTCATAGTTTTTTATACTTGTCCTCGTTTAATATTTCGTGTGTCATATGCCTATTTGCCGGATACTACCGATGTGTGCCTGTAGATGTGTGAGTCTTCATGGAGTCGGATCAACAGTTTTAGAGAGTTATACGTACATCACTATACGTGAGCTGTATAATCTTACTACTTATTAAGAGTGCAATTTAGTAATGAATAGCTTATCTCAGATTAGTCACTTACACTCGATAGTAGCACACTTTCTCACTATAATAATAGATGGTATGGTAGGGTGGTAGAGAATGCGGAAGTGTATGGTAGATTGGTAAAGAAAACAACTCAAGCCTTCTTCTGTCTTTAGCATTCTTAGTTTCTATTTTTCTCGTACTTTCCCCCATTGCGTCATCACTATAAGAAAAGTGACAATAGCATCTAATAGACCGAGATGACTTATTTGTAGTTTCGTGTAGCATATGGCGTGTGATGGATAGTGTATGGATGGTATAATTTACTTATATCTCTTAAGCTCTATGATGTGCAATATGTTCTAACCAGTCTAATACTCGTCTGAGTGGTGAAGGGTGTTTTATGGTGCCTCGTAATGTAGGTAGGCAGGCTTTTCTCTATACGAGTGAGTAATAATTGTATCAAGTCTGTTTAGATGAGAATCTGTGTATATAACTCACTTCTGTGCTTTGATCTTCCTTACACTATAGTATATCCTTCCTCTGTACTATGCTCATTCTCTTCTCGCTCTTTATGCGCCACAGTATTGAGAGGGAGTACACGTGGTGCTCTTTGAGTCTTCTTCTACCGTATAATGTTGTACTTCTATTTAAGTGCTCAATAGAGTTATAAGCATTGTGAGGGATTATTCTATTGAGAACGTACGTGTGAGTAGAAGAAGTATAACATCATGTCCTTACCTGCCGGTCTCTCGATATCTCATATTAATATAGCTGAGTAGGGATTATCGTGCATACATGATACAGTGAAATATCGCTCACTCTAGGTGGCGGGAGACATATATTAATGAGAGGATGACTCGGGATAGATTACATGTGCAGCACGTGGGCTCCTCGAGTCAGGTAGTAGTGATTTTTGTGTTTACATGCTCTAAAGGCTCATCGCGGATTATATGTGAGAGTATTTCCAACTTATCATCTATAAAAATGGTAGGAAAGGTGTCCCTAGCGACGCTAGGACCAAAAGTCGTCCCTGATCACACTAGGAGAGAAAGGCGTCCTCATATACTCTAATATCTACGTCTATATGTACTCTCGTATATCATACGCTATAAATTTCACTCTGAGCATCCTTTTTAGTACTCTCTATGTCTTGTGAACAAGCTCACCTATTCTTCCTTCAGACTTTCTGTTTTTGTATCTCCTGCTGTGATCATATCAGAGTGCACGTCTCTGTTCGCGAATTGTACGAGAATTGTTCGCCTCTTTTAGAGTGTGTCTTTTAGCTCTCAATCGTGCGATTGGCTGGTCTTATTCGAGTTTGCGTTCAGGTTCATTGAATAATTGAAAAGACTGTCCTGGGGATACATCTTCATTGTTTTTAGATCTTCAGGGATTTCGATCCAACCTGCTCTGATCTCACATGATCGATGAAAGTGATGAAGCATGCTATAGCATCCTGGTTTAATGTTACTTGGTGGTGTCCTTGTCTATTTGTGAGAGCTACGGCGCGATTTAGGCTTCTTGTTGCGAACGCGTACCACTATCCTCCTTATATAATCCGAGTATTCATTCATTTTCATCATCTTAATTTATTGGGTTTCCTATATATTATTGCTGCTTATATTGCATGGTGTCTGCTGCTTCTGTGTTGATGTACTACGATATATATCTTGTGTTCGCTACAACTGCATCACTCTACGGATAATTGCACTATTGTTCAGAGGTGAGAACTTCGATTTGAATCCGAGATGATGTTGCTTTGAGTTGACAATTGTTTGGGGGATAATAGATGGGGCTGGGATATAAGGTATGATTATATTTTATGTGTCAGAAGTTTTAAAGTATATTTCGCCATTGCTGCTCCGTTATGTAGGGAGATATTGTGTTGTTGATTGATAATAGACGTTCACATAATAAAGTATATTCCTTCTCGATGTATATTATGCTTATGATTGATGTGGCGTGGATAGTATTCTTGGAGTTTAATATTCTCTCTGTCATACTTCATATCTCACATATCCTAGGAATATAATATGCTTTTGTCCTCTATGTTGTATACTTTTTTATGCCACTCTAAGTGTAGGTGGTCTGATCACTTGTGGTTACTAATATAATGATATAGCTCGATTGGGTGTTATGTGACAGCTGGAATAGTTGACGCGTGAGGGGCGCAGTCGGAGCCCTAATGTCAGCTGTTGGTCTGGTGGTATGTTTGCATTCACCATGATTTAATTGCAGTCTCAAGCGCATTCATTCCTATCTGACTCTATTATATCTATAAATAGTATCGTATATCTATTTCTGTTTGTCTCTCGCTTATAGATAATTTCTCTCTACCCTATATTGAACATTACTGGGGTGTGTTTGGTGCAGTGTGTCGCGTTCTTCGGTCCAATCGCCACTCTTTGATCTACTTGCCTACTGCAGGGGCTATATGTCGCATACTGTCAGACTTCTGTAGTGAGTTTGATGTAATACCTCGAGATTCTCGTCTTGTTGTTGAGGACCAAATTGATGTCGTGTAGGTGATAGTGCTTGGTATTATCCCTCTTTTAGAGATACCTGCTTGGTTGGTACACACTAGGGCAAGTCAAGGTATAGAACTGATTGACATAGATCTTCCAAGCGAGCTGGAAACTGAGTGTGGATGATCTGCATCTTCTATTACACATATCATATATCAGAAACTGTGTTCAGTGTCTATTCCTCTCACCTGTGTAATTTATCTGTTTATATAAGTCATCTAACTTACTACTCGTAGTGGTGATTTCTACTTTACACGCCTGAGTCGTTTTGGCTATACAGGTCTCAAGGCGTTAACGTTTATCTATAGGGGATGTGTGCAGTATAACTTTTGGTAAGGATATTTTTTGGCTACTTAGTGTAGTCGCTGGATGATAATTGGTGTGTGGTATGGATGGAGAGAGGACATTGCGGCGAGTTGTCTGAGGGAGCGGTCGTGATAGTGTTGTTATAATACAGTATGAATATATTATAAGCACATGGGTATTACCAGCTATTCTCGTCTTTTGTCAAAACATGGTGTATGATTATTGATAATAGAGATGTGCGTAGTGGAGGATAATAATTAGGTTTTCACGCGCATTTTTAGAGGTGTATTAGTCTGTGTGCTCCTCCAACTTCAAACCTAAACTCTCTTACTTGTGAAGCAATTTATCTACAGAATTGACCGAAGTTACTATCTCTGGTTCTTTAAAATCTCTATCTGTTAGGGCGTTTAGTCAAGTATTTTCTCTAATAAACATTTTCTTTGAGATTAGGCTCAGCTGACCTTTGGTATGCAATGATGTAAACACTAGATTGAGTTTTCAAATTTCTTTTGACACTTTCTTTAGTAAACCTGCTACTAGTTGGCCTCTATATATTTCTGATTTCACGCTAGACTTTCAAACTCATCATCTACATAGATAATTTCTAAGGTATTGGTAGGTTGTTTTGGTGCTAAATTACTTTGAAATTTTTCTGCTGTGCAGTTTAACATTTGTAAGTTTGCTTTCATAGACATAATGTGGCAAATTGAAGAGGGTGAGCTCACACTACCAAGATATATGAACTTTAAGCTCTATTGTAGTGGTGGGTTGTCCTTGGTGCTATGTCTTTTGCTGTGATGAATGTGCGCTTTATATTTTTAAGGTTATCCATTTCAGGAAACCATAGGAAGTGTCTGATATTATTTTGTGCTTTTGTAGGAATGTTATGAAACTTACTGCCGTAGGTGTTGATGGTATAAGTTGTATTGTCTGCTATGGTGTATTTGTTGGTTTTGGTTTCGTTTACTTGGCAGCAGTGCATAGCTTTCTGGTGTGCGGTTGAGATATGTTCTTGTAGAATGATGGATGTGTGCTCCATGTGTTGATAGGTTTAGTGAGCAGTATAGTGTATATATTTTATTCCGTGATACGCGTTGTGATGTAGGGAGTGCGGTTATATTGATTTAGTATGTGGGTGATAATACCGGAATTAAGGTGTAGGTTGAGCTTAGGATAGGTTGGATTATGAGTGATGGAATAGTAACTGTACTTTTTGCTTTGTGGGGTGTTTTTTGGATTTTTCTGGTGGTCTTGCGTCTCTTGCTAGCTTGTTGTTGTGTGTTTTCTGTTTTTTGTTGATTTAGAATGTAGATCCTCGCTGTTTTATATGTCCCTCTGATCTGTCATTTGTTTATTTATTCTAATGGTTTCACAATCACTTTTTCTGCAAAATTAAGTTTAACTATACATTATCTATTTTGATTGTTATCATCATTATATTGTAGTACATATTATATACCTCTTTTTATCCCTCTATCTAAATTTTTTTTTCACATCACTAGTCATAACTTTTGCCTAGTAATGCTATTGTTATTGTTCTTGTTTTACTTTTATATATTTGTCTGTGTATTTTTTTTCTTAAATGGTTAGAAGGGGTCACCTAACTTGGTGAAATTTTACCTAGGTGTAATGTTGCGGTGTTCTTCGTTGTAGGATTGGTGACCTTTTACGATATCGGTTTATTTTATTCCTTGGCGCAGCGGTTCAATTCTTCTACAGATTTCTCTCGTTTCTACAGACTTGTCTTTCAGCGTGATTTCTTTTCAGAAAATCTCGTCTTTTGTATATTTCATATATTTTTTTGTCAAGCATAAGCTTGTATCTATTGGTCGTTGTTTGTATTCTGTGGTCTATGATCTCTGATATTCTCCATTGATAAGTTCGTGGTTATTATTGGGGTTTCTTGTTTTTTATTGTTTTTCTCTATTCTGTGCTTGGTTATATTGTTTTTTTATAAGGTCGTCTCTCTCTCTCATTATCCAATTGGATGTGATTTTATTTCTTGCTCTTATTGGGATAGTTATTATTTTTATTGACCTTTTTTACGGTACTCTTTGTTTTAAAGATTGGTTTTTATCGTATAATTATTTTTATTTTTCTGTGTTTTCTTATTTCCTATTTAATATTTAATTTTTCATATTTTTTTGATTCTTATATTATTGTTGTATTATGTCTATTTGTACGCTTTTTAGAACTGTTTTCAATCAGTTTCTTTATTTTCTTAATTTTGATTATGTGATTTATTCTTTTCTTTTTGCTTCTCTCATTTGTAAAAACGTAAAATTTTTATCTTTTCATGTTTATTTATTAGTTTGGATTTATTATATGGTTTCGTCAATTTCTAATTCTCTATATATTTTTTTATTATTATTTTCTATGATTATTTAAAATGTATGTTTTTTATTTATTTATGTGTTGTCCTCATTTTTAGTATTAGGTTAGTTTTAAATATTTCTATTTAATCTCTTTCTTGAGGTGTTTTCATCCACCTCTGCTTCATTTTTTATGAAACCTTAAATTTAAGTCCATTAATTAATATCTATGCTGAATTGATTATGTTCATAGTAGTCTCTATTGTAATGTCTTAATCATCTTTTATCTTTATAACTCGCTTTATATGATCTTTATTTTTTAACTGTGCACTTTATTTTGTGTGTCAGAATAATAATTAGCGTTTTTATTGTAGCTTACTTTTTGTCTGTGAATAGTGTATTTTTGTTTCAATTTTCATTCCATGATTTTTTTGACTCTTGCTTTCTCTTATCTTTTTATTTTCTACTACCTTTCACTCTCAGTGCAGTCTGTCTGCTGTGCTGAGAATATTTTCTTGAACCATCCTGCTCTTTGTCTATCTATTCTTTTTTTCCTCTTATGTGCAGAAATAATGTTTAACTTTTTGATTGCTTATTATATCTTTCACATTTTTTCTCCTGTGATCGTTTTTATTCTAGTTTATCTTTTCATATGTTTCTATTTATTTGTGATCTGTAGATTCACTTAAAAGCTATTATATTTTATTTTGTCTTTAACTGAATGGTTTTTGTTTTACTTTCTATCATGGTTCTGTTGTTTTTCTCTAGTAATTTTGTTGGCATGTTTATTTTTATACGTATGATTGGTCTTTTTTTTACTAAAAATCTAGCATTAAGATCTGTTTTATTTGAGTTAATTACTACCTTTGGTACTTTACTACTACGTCTTTGGTTTTGATCAATATTTCGTTTCTATTGTTCATTGGATTAATTATTGTTCCATTTTGAGTGTATTTAGTGTTATGTTTACTTATATTTTTTGTTTATTATTATTGTTAATTATTAGTCTCATTATCATTATTAAATTTGTATTATTATTTTTTCTTATTGTTCATTTATTTTTATTTTTCTTTCTTGTTAGTATAAGTGACTTACCTTTTTTTTTTCAATCTTTTGTTAAATTTATGGCTTTGTTTGGGTTTTGTACTCTCAATTGTCACAAGGGTTCTCCAAATAGATGGTTGTAATTCATGATTCCTTTGCTTCTTTTTCATCATAACTTTGTAAATGTAGCCATCGCTTTACACTTTTTTATTTTCTCTTTCAGTTACGATTACTATAACTTTTTCTCCACTTTATATCTCCACTTATCACTCTGCTTGTAGGGAAGTTTTTTTAACTTTTCTTATAAATCAGTTTCACCAGTAGATTTCAATTCATTCAAGTGTCAATTGAGTAATATTTTCCATTGCATTATTGATAGAGTCCCTGAAAAACAAAGAAAAATCTGCCTTAATGGCTTCACTATCTTCATTCTTATTTTCATTCCAGTTTTTTAACTTTTTTCAAAATTATGTTTTATTTGCAATAACTTGTTGTGCATTTTTTCCATATTGTTTTTGTTCTCGTAGTTTTTTCTACTGCCTTTTATAATCTTATTTTTCTTCCATAATTAACATTCATTCATTTTTTACTATTATCATTTTATTTTCCGAAATGACTTCATTGATGAGGTAATTAAAATAAGGATTATTATTATTGTTTCATTTTCATTTTCACATTTTCCTTCTATTATTGGTTTTTAATACACTAGTGAAATTTTTATTTAATATTTAAGTTTAAGCGATCCTTTTCCATTAAATATTTTCTCAGGGCTCCACTATGTTGGAATGAGTGAGTTATTTATTAGGTCCTACTCACTTCTAACTTTTGATTTTAAAATATTTCCTACTTAATTTTTATACTCCTCTCATGATTATTATTTTCTTCCTTATTACTATTTATTTTAAGTTTTGTTTATTAAATTTATACATTTTTTTATCTAGATGGGTAAGCTCTACAGTAGGTTATCTGATTTCTAAAATTACTTCTTTCGGTATCGATCCTTCTCTTCTAAATCTTTGGTATTCAATATTTATATTCATATATTTTGAAAATATCTAATTTTTAACGTTCATAATATCTGGCTTTAGGTTTTAATAATGTTGTCCACTGTCTGTATTTTTTATCTGACCTTCATACAGATTTCTGCTTTTAGTTCACTACAAGTTATTTTTTAAGGGGATTCCTACTTTTGCATCTAATGTTAATTCATCCTTTTTAATTTCGAGACTTAAATCTAAGTCATTTTATGAAGTCATGCCATAATTTGCCTTTAATATAGTTCTTTTAAAGGTAATCGCTGCTAATTTTTCCTGAAGGAATCCTTTAAAAACCGTCCCTTTACAGTTAATGTTTTCAGTTTCAATCGATATCGATATCGTGATATCGCTCATTTTTATTTTTTTTTTTTTTTATTATACCATGTTTAATCTAATATAGAAAAATATTAATAGTTTATTTTGGATGTTACAAACATTATGTTCATCTTATACATTTTATATTTTTGTATTTATAATGCTTGGTAAGTGGAAGGATTGTTTTTTTTTTTACCCTTGTTTTTTTTTTTTTCAATTATATATATAGTATTAATTTTTTAATATTATTCTATATTTTATATAAGTTTTTTAGTTGTATCATATTTTTTATTTTATTTATTATATTATTTTTTATTTTGCTATATTTTTATCTTATTATATCTTTATTTTTGTTCAATGTTTACGGATGACGATCTGATGATCATTCCTTACATCTGAGTGACAGCTTTGTGCTGTTTCATTCATCTCAAGCTTCAAATTAGTAAGTATACTTTTTGATATAAAATACATCTAATTAATAGAGATAATCTCCTAATCATCAGGTTGTAAAACGCTCGCATCAGATACACAATGTTTTAATTTCTTTTGCTTAGTAGGTAACTGAACTGGTTCTTAAATGTATTAAATAATATATACAAATACTTTATAATTATTAATAAAAATACTAATACTTTTAAATTGCTAAATAAAGTAAAAATAATAAAGTTTAACCATTTAAAAAAAAATTATTTAATCCGTCTTACCTGTTTAATGATAAAACATTCAATAAAATAATTCCCCTATGTCTAATCTTTTTTGGATCTTTTTATTTAAATTTTTGTGATCCTTTTTAGCTTTTGTTTGAAAACTCAAAAAATGTTATCTTTTATTTATATTAATATTTTTATATCCTACATTCACTACTTTTTACAATCTATAATGAAATACCTGTACAAAAATATTAACTCTAATTAACCTTTGTTATTCTTTAATTTCTTGATGTTTTGGATTTTTCAGATTTTTGGCTGATATTAGGGTGTGGCTTATATTCTTCAATTTTTGTGTATGGGTTGCTCTGTCTTTATCAAATAATGTATTGTCTTTGAAGATTGCTCTAATATTGAAAAGAGTTTTTTTCTTAGCTGTTCTCAGGTTTTCTTCTATAGCTTCTTTATTTAATTGTTAGGATTTCACATCAAAATTTTTCTCCTTGTTAAAACCCTCTTCATACGCCAATAGTTTTTTTGCTTTTTAGCTTGGACTACATTCAAATATTTGTCAATCTTGCTTATAATTCACCTCAATTGTTTTTTTTTTCTTCTTTTTGTGAAATTAATATATCAGTTTATTTAATCGTCTCCATATTATTGTTTCTTTCGAATTTTTTCTTCCTAATGTTTGATTTTGAAGTCAAATTTATCCTGTACTTTTTTGCTTTTAATTTTTCTCATTTACATTTGGAATACGTCAGTTTTTGTTCGGGCTTCAGTAGCTTGTTATGTATGTTTCTCTGGCAATAGCTTGTATTTTGCTTGCAGTATTCTTCATCTAATTCTATATTATTTTTTGTTTCTTAAAATTTGAATTATTTTTAGTCTTCTTATTCTTTTTTGTCCAGTCTCCTTTTTTTATGCCTTGCCATCACTTCTATCTGTGCTTTTTGTCATCATATTTTTTTGCTGTGTTGCAATCAATTTTTTTTTGCTTTTTTCTATCCTATTTTCTAATATTTTTTGGTATTTTTTTTTGTAACCATAGTTGTATTGCTTCACTATAGTACACATTAGTAATGATTTTTCTGTATTCCTTATATTTAATGTTTAGATTCGATTCACCTTATTCTTATATTTGTTGAATTGGATTAAAATATATACTCTTCATCATTATTCGTTTTCATATCCTCATAATGATGTGATTTATGTGTTTAGAATTGGTATTACCTAGTTTGTTTATGTTTTATTTTATTTATTATTTTTAGTGTTTTGATGGGGTTGTTTTTAATATATATTATTAATTATTTAATATATTTTTTTTATATTAATTTTTATTACTTATTTTATTTTATCCCTATATATATGATTATATATATGATTATTGTATTTTTTTTTATTTATTAATTATATTTTTTTATTATATTTTTTTTTTTATCTGTTGTTTAAATTTGACTTGTAGTGCCTTCTAATAACCTAATTTTATTCTATTTTTTAGTTAATTTTTAATATATTTTAACATTTTTACTTTTTTTATTATAGACTTTTTGATATAGACACTGATGCGACTGCAAAACTGAATGTCTTGGTACAAGACTGTTGTACCAAGTTGTATACTGTTATCAATCTATTGTTCAGTCTCAGTGTTTTTTGCTGCAAAAGTCTTCGTTATCGTTTTTCTCTCTTCATTTCATTTGACTTAATGACGAAAGTTTCAGAATTTCTTTGAGCAAAACTTTTTTTTTTTTTTTTTTTTTTTTTTTTCTTTTTTGTCATTTCACACTTTTATTTTTAATTGTTATATAGGTAAGCTTAAAATTAATCATTTTTTTTTCCAAACTTTAGAAAATTTTCTTTAATATCATATTTAGTAATTATTATATCATTAGTTATATAATATATATATTTTTTTCTATTGGATATTTTATGGGTTAGATACATATTGCATTCTAAGCACCATGCTCTTTTGTGAGCTATATTTAGGTGCATATATTTTTTTGTTTTATTTACTATTTATATATATTAATTTTATTCATTATATATATAATTTATATATATTATATTATTTATATTATATTTGATTATATATATTTATTTATTTGTTTCTTGAGTAATATATATTTATAAATCATCTATAGTTAGTTATTTGTCATATTGTTCTTTAATACTGTAGAATTAAGTGTACAAACATACATGAGACAATATCTATAATAACTAAAGTTTAATTAAATTAAACAATTTTAGGGGCGAAATGAAAGCTATTTAAAGCAAATAAAGTTTTTTCATTGCTTGTTTTTGGATCTAGTTTGCTCCGCGACATTCTTAATTTGAATGAAAATGTATTGCAAAATAAGGTTTTGAGCTGGCAAACGTAAAAGAAAATGAAAAGAAAATGATTTTATAAGGGTAATCTAAACTTTTTTTAAACAGGTTTCAATTCTTTCTTTCTAGGGATGACCGACTTGGCCTGACCTGACCTAACGTAACGTAACGTAACGTAACGTAACGTAACGTAACGTAACGTAGTCGTAATCGTATACGTATTGTATACAACTGTTTTCGATT
The DNA here is from genome assembly GCA_015478945.1 of Trachelipus rathkii. Classification (NCBI taxonomy): domain Eukaryota; kingdom Metazoa; phylum Arthropoda; class Malacostraca; order Isopoda; family Trachelipodidae; genus Trachelipus; species Trachelipus rathkii. The sequence goes on from JABUQX010005677.1 coordinate 18,886, forward strand.
TCTAGCTCCTCTGTGATATCATTTGTTCTATTTATGTATCATAGATTGTATTTTCTTGCGAATTTTTTTTTTTTGTTGATCCGGATTATCTCCAGTTCGCTGGTGTGGGTGGCGTTGGAGAGTAACGTGGGTGGTGGTCTGATCATAGTTATAGTTTTATTAACTCTTAGAAAGGGTATGGGTTTGAGCTAGATGTTGTATATTTATGCGTGTGTTCTATTAGCTTGCTAGTTATGAGGTTTAATTTTATCTAGTTCATTAGGTATTTTGGGTGTGATGCGTGAGGGTTGATATCTAGTTAGTGGTATATTGTATTATGAGTTTATGGGTTATAGTTATGATAGTTTATATATAATATGATATTGTATAGGTTGATTGGGCGTCGTGATTATATAGTGTAGTATTTATTGTGATTTATGGATTTTTGAGCCGTGTACTGTAGTTTTGTTAGTAGTAGGATTTAGTTGTCTGATTAGGGGTGGAAGGTCGGAATATGTGTTTGATGGCTAGATTCGTCAAATGTTTTGTTTCTATCTTTTTTTTCATATATTGTTTAGTATATGATATTAGCAATTTTAGCAATTTAATTAAGATCTGATGAGAAAGATACGAATTTTAAAATTTTAAAAAATTTAATAATAAACTAAGCAAAAACGTTCATTTTGCATGAGAAAGAAAACGGGATTTTTAGTGCTAATACGTGAAGAATTCAAGGTAACGTAAAAAAAATTATGTTTGTGGAAAAAAAATTGGTATTGGTTTATTTTTTTCATATAGTAGATTTTTCACAGGTTTATCATATTTACAAAACATTACCTCGTAAAAAATATAAATTTAATAAGGACATTCCGAAACATTTTGTGTTCATTTTAGAATACCAAGAAAGACGTGGATATATATATATTAGTATAGTATATATATATACTATATATATATATAGTATTATATATATCATTAATATTATCTATATATAGTATTATTATATAATAATGTATTTTTTTAATTATTTATTGAATATAATAAATAATTATAAGTTTAGTATTATATATATATATTATATATATATATATATAGTATATTATATATATGGTATATTTATTATATTATTATTATATTATATATATTTATATATATCACTGAAAAGGTGATACAAGAAACTTTCTTGTAAGAAAAAAAAGAGAGGATATTAAGGTGACGTAAGAATTACTAAAATGACGTCACAGTTATATGCTTGCGTCACGTTATCCGTGACGTCACAAATGTTTTCTCGTTACGGTCAATCTATATCAATGACATCATTAGTTTTTAGTTTAAAAATATATAACATATATTATTTTTTTTCTTTTATTATTCTAAATTGTAACTGTTCAAATAATATTTCTGTTGCTTCTTGATTTGTCTGCAAAAGCGATAAAACATTAAACATGCAGGGCATATAATTAATAATAATAATAATAATGAATAGTAGTTGGTCATACATTCCGGTAGGCGTTTGTTCAGGCCAGATGTG
>JABUQX010005678.1:2500-12500 GCA_015478945.1 Trachelipus rathkii
TACCCTCACCAACTGAGTGTAGTTATCTTTTTTTTGTTGCCTAAGAATCCATGTATAACTAACTCCCTTTAAGGCTTCCCAAGGTTTCATTTCTTTCCCCTCTAAAACTCGGTCAATTGCAGGATCCTTTTCATGTTGTCGAATTTGTGGCTCAACAAAAATGCCTTCCTTAACCTTTGCATCACTCAATCTAGGAAATTTCTCTCGTAAGTACTTAAAGGCCGCTCCTTCCTGGTCATACTGACAAAATTTTTCATTAGACATAGCTTTCCATGAAGGGGTGGAAAAAGAATATCTTTTGGGTCTACGAGAGAATCGACAACAACAATTTCTCGCTAGAGTCAAGAATTCCTGCAGTCCAGTCTGCCTGAATGCAATGTGCTTTCCTATCTCTATTGTCCAACATATGTAAAAAGCAGCAGTACTTAGTGCATCCCTGTTGCAGTCATAAGAATACAGCGATGACTTTGAGATTACCAAAGATATTCCACCTGTCTTTACAATATTTGAATGAGTCGAGGAGGACTATCATGTTTGCATATGTCTCCTTCATGTGAACTGCAATCTGAACAACTGGAATAGAACCACTTGCGCTTTTCGTCTTGCTTCCGGGTGTGTTTGTGTTTCTATGTTGTTGTTGTTCAGGGTGTGAGTGCGCTGGTAAGGCGGGTGTTGTTGTGTGTGGATTGGGGGTTGTGCTATTCAAACTATCTTGGAGGGGTCGTATTGATTAGCTCCAGTTTCACGATTGTTGCGTGAGGTCTTAGATGTTAAACTCAAATATGTCAATTCGTTAGGCTGATTAACGTCGTAGCAAGCAACCATATTGTTTTTCCTCTCAAAAAAAGAGAAACCGATTCTTCTGACGTTCTCTTTACTGTGAGACCCTGACGACACGTTAGAAAAGATTTCATTTCTGTAGTCTTAACCCTAGAAGTAAATAATAATTATTATTATTATTATTATTGATAATGTAATATATATGAATATTAAGGATATAAAAATATAGGTTGAAGCCACATTACAATATATTTTAACAAAAAATAAGGGTCTATTAAAAATATAAAAGCCCTTCTCCTTGACAACTCGGTAGCGGGTTCTGGTTCTCGAAATGAGTTCACTGGTACGATTGGTAGTTGTGCTTCGCAGTATCTTCGCGGCGCTGTTTTGGAGCTGCTGCGTTCTTCTGCTTGGTGGTCGTCACTGCAGGTACTTTATGTCAATGTCTAGTCATTGGTGAACTGCTCGCGGGTGTGTTGACCTCTTTGGGCGCACGCGTCTGTTCTGTGTCTTGTGGTATGCGCGGGTACAACGTTTGGGTGTGTTTCGGCTTGTTTGGTTGCTGTGCGGTTCGTGTGTGTGTTTCCCGGGAGTACGGCGTTTGTTCGTGCTGTCGGCATGCGAAGTGCGTATTGTTGCTCTACTTTACTGTCGAACGATGGTGGCTGGTGGTCGTGTCTGTTGAGCTCGATGTGTGTCTATCGGCACTTTTGCTGGATGTATTCGTGCGTGCGCATATTTGGTTTCTGGCGTCGACGTTGCGGGTAATAGGAACGCCTCGAAATACAGATGGAAATTCTGGTATTAAACTGTTTCCATTTCTTTTCTTCTTTGACTCAACCCTGCACATTCCTATGCCTGGTCTTTGGAGTTACGGCGGTCTAGGTATGGCTACGGTAGTAGGTGTGCTGTTTCGAGTCTCGGTGTGGTGCAGGCGTGTGTACGTCGTCTCTTGCGGCTGTTTTTTTTTGTTGGGTCAGTTCTCAGAACCAGAATTAGCGGCAGCAAATCCATAAACCCTTTTTTTTTCGCTCTTCTCGTGCGGCTCTCGTCTTTGTATTACCGCGATGGTTGTCATCTTGTCGCTTGAGGGGGTCGGGGCCGGTTGCTTATTCTGTCTTTTTCTTGGGTTAGTCGTCTGTGAGCTGTGGAATAAGGGGTGTGCTATATTATCGATGTAACTGAACAAGGAAAGGTTCGTTGGGCTGCCAATATATGTGAAGCAAATACTTATCCTAGTCCCCTGCCTTCATACAAAATAATGTCTGAAAAGGCAGTTTTCACAAGAGATGTCAGATTGCTTTTCTGTGACGAAAATGTTACTTCACCACATACGTAACAAAAATTTTCACTAAATTTACACATTTTCATGGAATTTAGAGGTAACAAATTTTACACTTCAAAAACAGTTCAAAACCAGAAATTCTGTAAAAAAAATATAGCATAAACAATGTGAAACTCAAGAGTCCATTAATAATAATAACATAATAATAGAAATCATAATAATGACATTGTCATGGTTGTGGTGTGTTATAGATGTTGGATGTATTGATATAACATTGGAAACTTTGGAACTTTACTCTTATGTGGTGCTTATTATACAGGCGACGGTAGCATTTTATATGGCACGGTTAGGTGGCGGTAGAGTGTATGGTTATATGTAGGTGATATGTTAAGGTGTCGAATAGATAGGTCGTGCATGAACTATAGGTCATATGTAGGTATTAGGATCAGGTATATAGTAGTATTTGATAGGACTTAGGATTATACGTCACCGTTTTCGATATCGGTGAATAGTATCTGGTTTCGATCTGCTTGTAGTACGATACTAATAGTATCCGTTATAGTTCTGATTTTTATAATATAAATAAAATTAATCAGGCTCATCGTTGGCGCGTCTCGCTGTACGTACTGTGTGCTGTAATTAATAGAAAAATAATAATAATAATAATAATAATATAATAATAATAATAATAATAATAATAATAATAATAATAATAATAATAATAATAATAATAATAATATAATATAATAATAATAATAATAATAATAAATAGAATAGGAGATTATAAAATCCCATTATTACAGATTGGGTGTTTCCTCCAAATCGAGGATAGTTTGCCAAACTGTTAAATGGTTTTCTCACCGAAGAGAAAAGAACATCAGCTACCCTAAAGAGGACCTTTCTCCATTTATATGTTTTTATATATCATATTTTCCTATTGATTAACGTAAATTTTTATTATAATATTTAATTAGTTGTTAAGTTTTTTTTTAGTGAAAATTTAAAAGCAACTATCTTTGAAAGATCCCTCTTTATCATATTTTCTTTGTTTATTAACCTTTTTTCTGTGAATGGCGACGAAGATGGGATAACTTTCTCTTAAATTTGCTCAACAGCTGATATTTCCTCCTCATGCTGGTGTGTTTGGTGTTAAAAATAATTTGATAGGTAGAAGCCACATATGCCTATCGAGACTGGAAATAAATATTTACCATACATTATAAAATAAATATATAGCAACCTATTGACTGTATACAGTGTATAGTTATTGAACAATATAAATATTAAGGATACAAAAATATAGGTTGAAGCCACATGGGTCTGTCGAGTCTGTAAAAATTTATCTACTATATAGGAAAATTACAATATATTTTAACAAAAAATAAGGTCTATTAAAAATATAAAAGCCTGTATAGAAAATATAGGCAAAAAAATAACATATATACTATATATTTTGTATATTTATTAAATATTATAAAATATTTGAACATAAGAAAGTAGAGACAGATAGAAGCCACATTGGTCTATCGAGACTGGAAATTTTTCCCTATTAGAAAATAAATTTAATGTAGGTTAATTTTTCAATATGGATTTAGTGGATCCAAATGTAGAGTTAAAAATAATTGAAGAAATAACTGGTGATGGGGCAATACCAACCACATTATTTCAACAAGTTTTGGCTCTCGTTAAAAGACGAGGAACCAAGAGGTCCATTATCACTAAATAGCTAGTATAACCTTATATACACATGATGAGATCAAGGGTCTCATAGATAGATTAAAAACAAATTTAGTTGAAATTACAGAGTTAGACAATAAAATAATAAGTAAATATGCTGATTGTGATGAATTCACACTTGAAAGCGAAGATAAAATTTGCGAAAAGAATGAGTTTTATGCTCTCAGCATTTCATCGCTCATTAGTGAGCTTGAAAATAAAATAAGCCCTGAACATGGTATTTACTCTAATAATCATAATAAAACTGTTTTTTGGGGGGGTTTAAAAAGGCCCGAACTTCAGCTTCCTGAGTTTGATTGAAAACCGGAGGATTTTGACAGATTTATAAAAAACTTTGAGGAAATTATGGATAGGGAGAAATATAATAAATTTGCTAGGAATTCATGATTAATGAAGTAAGTTGAAGGTCCTACAAAAATTTTAATCCAAAAAAGTCCTATCACTGATATGGATTACGACATGGCCAAAAGCTTATTAAAAAGTGTCTTTAGTAATAAGTCGTTACAAAAGTTTTCGGTAATTGAAAAACTCAGCAAATTAAAATTAACTAATTACTTTTGCAATTGGATAAGTGGTGCAAAATTGATAGAAAGCCAAGTAGATAGCTCAAAAATAACTTGTAAGGTTACTTGCCAATACTTTTTGTGGAATAGATTACCTGAAAAATATCAAACACAGTACATGAACATTACAAATAATGCTTATCCCACTTTAGATGAAATTTTGAATAATGCATCTGAAATCAAAACACCTGAATCCAAATGACAAAAAATTTAAGAATTGGGAGGTTGTACTAGATGCACATATTTAAATCATAAACTTGAAAACTGTAAGATCAATTTTAATGCTAAATGTAGAAATTGTAATGCATGGCAATCCTCTTTTTTGTGCATTAAAAAATGGACCTAACCCAACACAAAAAGCAAAAAACAATAAAAATAAAATAATGCACGAACAGAAACATCAATTAATGTTGTTGAACTAAATGTTACTTCTGTAGAAAATCCTTCTTCAGAACAAGTAGCTAATTGCTTGCCACTTGTCTCAATGAACGTATCAAATACTGAAAATATAACACTTCCCACTTTTACCCTAACTTGTATAAATAAGAACAATAGTAACCAAGAATTGTGGGTTTTATACGACTCTGGGTCTGAAATAAATTTTATACCTATAAATTTATAAATTAAATATAAATTTGTCCAATCTGAAATAATGCTTAATATAAAGGGGTTCAATGAAATTAAATATTATCAAACTTTTATTATAGAAATTGATGAAAAAATAATAAATAAAACAAATAGTATTTAATGTAGCAGTTGTTTTCCCTGCAATACAAACCAGAGTGAATATACCTCCCCCTCGAATTGTAAAGGCATTTGATGAACATAAAATACCTTTAGCTGATAGGCATCTAATAAATAAAAATAATAGGGAAATTCATATACTTTTAGGTGTAAATGGAGCTCACATACTACCAGTAAATGCATGTTCATTTGGGCTAACTGATAATACTTCACTGCTATATTTTACATCTTTGGGGATATTATTAGCTGGTGAATTAAATAAATTAATAAAAAATTTGCCATACTTAAAATATGTTAAAACGTTCACAGAGCAAGCGGATTTGCTCGCAAAAAAATGTCGAAGTTGAGAATAAGATTGAATGACTTGAAATGGATTACTCTATTTCATCTCTATCCCAAAATAATAACACAACTATAGAATTTGGTTATGATTTATTAGATAAAAATTTAAAAGATTTATTAAATTATGATAATTTTGAATGTCCTAAAGATTCTCAGAACTAGATATGGAACTTATAAAACACTTGATAACAAATACACATGTAGATATGGACACAGGTAGGTTGATTATGCCTTGTTTATGGAATAAGAAATTTATAAAATTCCTGCCTAATAATTTTTATTTGGCTAATTCTGTATTGAAATCAATACTAAAAAAATACAAAAAGGAGCCTCTAAAATTAGAAGCTTATAATAATGCCATAATTGACCAACTTAACCAGGGTATCATTCAACCTGTTGAAATAATTACAGCAAAAAATATAAATAGAATTTAATTTTTAGCTCATAATGCAGTATTTTCAGATCACGTAGAAACAACAAAATGCAGAAATATATATTTCTCGAATCTATATGATAAAACAAACCAGCTAACTTATCACCTAATAATGTTAGCTTGCCATGACCTAATTTAAATAATAGTTTAGATGTAGCATTGACATTACTTAGGTTTAATAAATATCTTCTTATATTTGATCTGGAGAAAGCATTCACCAGATTAAATTGCCTTGGGAGGTTGCAGAATAATTCCACTTTTTGTGGTTTAAAAACCTAAAAGAATAAGACTTAAGTGTCGTTTCTTATAAATTATTGCGACTCACCTTTGGTATAAGATGTAGCCCTTCCATTCTCATGGTAGCACTTTATATAATACTAATATTGCATGTTGACACATATGATGAGTTTGAGTTTCCACTTAGAAAATCTTTGTATAACCTCTCATATATGGAAAACCTAGGTTTTACATCTGAGATTGAAAGTGACATCATTCTGGCTTATCAAAAATGTCATACTATATTTAACCATTATGGGTTCAATTTGCAACAATTTCATAGTAATTCACCATAGTTTAAAAAATTAAATTATAGTTTAGATAGGAATAGTAATGTAGATGAACCTATAAATAATCATTTTATGCTATTAGGAATGGTATGGGACAATTATAGTGATACCTTATATAAAAAAAAAATAATGAAATGAACCCAAAGCAAGCAGTTTGAGATCTATTTTATCTACTATAAATTGTCTATTTGACCCACTAAATATTGGGCTTCCTGGAAAGAACAGAGTAAAATTATCTTTACAAAAACTACAAAACAATAAAGATATATCTTGGGACACAAAATTAGATAATAATTTTTTAAAAGAATATAAAAATATATGCTCACTCTATAAAAAAAGTATTAAAAAAAGCCGAACTAAAAAATTTATTGGGATTAGATTATGCTTCCTCGTATAATATTATAGCATTTACTGATGCTAGTAAGGACATTTATGATAATGTCTTGTATTTACAAAAAACTACTAATAGTGAGTTGCATTTTTATGTGCAAAAAATAAAATAATTTCAAATAAAAATAACAACAGATCTATTCCAGTTCTGGAGCTATTTGCTATAAAATTTGGAGTCCAGTTTTTAATAGAAATGCTTGATAATTTGACTAATACTTTTACACCATCAAAATTAAATGAATTACATTTATATTCTGATTCAATGGTATCTTTAAATTGGATCAGTAATAAGGTAGAAAAGTTAAGTAAGATTGAGAGGAAAGGGAACATTATAAATAAACAACTGATTTAATTGAAACTGCATGTGAGAAACACCCGATAACATTTCATCATTGTGAAGGATCTCAGAATCCTAGTGATTACGTTACTCGCTTTGTTTCATACAAAATTTTATTAAAAAATTCAGTTTATTTAAATGCGCCTATATTAAATAATAATAATAAACGGTTCAAAGTCACTGTTCCAATTCCTTATATAATAATAATATAGATTTTAATATTTATAATATTCAAACTTTTTCTTTTGTACCTTTATTTAAATTAGATAGATTTTCTTTTTTGGATAAACTGTACAAGGTTTCACACTATGTAAGAAAATTTATTCATAATTTAAAGCTTAAGGTACATGAGAAAAAACCCACTTGGTTTTCCAATTGTGATTCAAATGCAATATGTTCATACCAGGAAAGCTTTAACGTCATTTTTAGGCAATATCAGCAAGAATTTTTTTTAGAAACATATCAATATTTAAAAAACCCAAAAAAGAACAAAGAAACTAATTTGGTCACACAACTTAATATTTTTCTTGATAGAAATGATATAATGATAGTAAAGAGTAAATTTGCAACCTAAATGCTGATTTTAATCAAAGAAATCCAATTTTGTTGCATAAAAATCATTCATTAACTGATATAATAATAAAAGAATTACATGTAAAAATGAAGCATGCTAGTGTATATAAAATCCTGGCTATACTAAGAAAAGAGTTTTACATTCCAACCGCATACTCAATAGTTAAAAAAAACATTAAAAACTGCATAAAATTAAACTAATGTATGGCAGAACCATAAAAATTAATCTAACCATTACTAAGATTATAGATAAATCCATCTCAAATTTCATTTAGCGAAATATTTCTTGATCACATTGGATCCTTTAATATAAAAATAAATAATGTAATAGAGAAGGTTTATATATTAATTATAACTTGCACATATACCAGAGCTGTAAACCTTATTCTATGTAAAAATGTGGATAATAAGTGCTTTAATTCTTTTTTTCAATTGCATGTGTTTGACTTTGGATTTCCACAATTTATAGTCAGTGACCTGGGCAGTAGTATAACAAGCTCAGTACAAATGACTAAAATTTTATTAATGATGTAGATGTTAAAAATTATTTAACACTCCACAACATAAAAGTTTTAGAGTTTTTCCCCAACCCTGGTAAAGCTAGCTTTCTTTAAAATGAATGTCATTTAGCTTTAGTTGAATCTTTAGACAAGCAAGTAAAACAATATAGTATATAGTGCTATAGGAAAAAATACATTAGAGCATGGTGAGTTTTCTTTATTAGTAAATAAAGCTAATCTGGTAATAAATAAAAGGCCATTAGCATTTAAGTCAATATTAAGAAACCCTGAGGTGGACTCAAATATCCCATTTGCAATAATTCCACAGAAATATTGTTGAAGGATTCATAAAGTTACCAGAAATAATATTAATAATAATAATAATAATAATAATAATAATAATAATAATAATAATAATAATAATAATAATAATAATAATAATAATAATAATAATAATAATAAAATAATAATAATAATGATAATAATAATAATAATAATAATAATAATAATAATAATAATAATAATAATAATAATAATAATAATAATAATAATAATAATAATAATAATATACTTTTTACAAGTTCTTTCAATTTTTCTGATACTTTGCATTACCAATAATAGCAACAATGAATAATAATAATAATATAATAATAATAATAATAATAATAATAATAATAATAATAATAATAATAATAATAATAATAATAATAATAATAATAATAATAATAATAATAATAATAATAATCATAATAATATTAATAATAAATAGTATTAATAATAATAATAATAATAATAATATTAATAATAAATAGTATTAATAATAATAATAATAATAATAATAATAATAATAATAATAATAATAATAATAATAATAATAATAATAATAATAATAATAATAATAATAATAATAATAATAATAATAATAATAATTAATAATAATAATAATAATAATAATAATAATAATAATAATAATAATAATAATAATAATAATAATAATAATAATAATATATATATATTTTATTTCATGATGGTGCAGGTCATTCAGATGACCCTGATTTATCTCCTTCTGAACCTGATCAAGATCAATTATATTTAACTTTTCAAAAATACCGAAAAGTTAAATCAAATATGAATGATTTGTACTATAGTGAATTTTTAACAAATTTACGATATCATGCCACTAATTAGCAAGATAAATATAAACAAAACAACAACCTTCACTGGGAAATGGAGATATTGTTGCTATTAAAGAAAATTCTGCAAACAATACTTTTACATTATGGGAACAGTACATGAAGTAGAAAATAATAATTTAGGAGAAACTGTTTCTGTAAAAATTAAAAAACCTAACCAAGAAATTATAACCCGACACATATATCAGATATCATATTACTTATAAAAAATTATACCAAATTTTATGAAAATCTACCAGAAACAGTTTCCTCCACTAATAATGATGTTAATGATAATAGTAATACTGACAATAGAGTAAAAAAGGAAAGCTGATGTTCGATGTAACGAACTACATAAAAAGCTCATAGATCAAGGGCAACTTTAGTATCTCAAACTAAAATTCAAATGGGTATCTGTGTTCTTCTGTAACAGAGACATTGAAATATATTTGAAATAACTATTTAAAGTGAATTTGTTATCAAATTTACTTTGCATACTCATCAAAATTAAATTCTTTTAGAATTTAATTTTGGCCTCCTCCCATTGTTAAAAAATATACATTGTATAATGTATCTTA
>JABUQX010005678.1:17500-25000 GCA_015478945.1 Trachelipus rathkii
AATAGAGGCGAAAGCTCGTAATAGTAAATTTCATATTCAAATGTTTACTGCCTTTGGAAAAAATGATAAATTTATTTCTTATAAAAGTTGTAAATAAATAATTTTAAACTAAAAGAAAACGTCTGCTAAGTTTGATTTTTTGTAGTGATTAAATATTGTTTTATGTGATTAGTTTTCATAAAGTAACCAACATAAGGGTCTACCTTTGTATATATATATATATATATATATATATATATATATATATATATATATATATATATATATATATATATATATATATATATATAATATATTATATCTCTAAGAGGGTGTATCTAAAATATATATATATATATATATATATATATATCATTTAAACCTGCTAACACGCAGTATAATAGATATATTAACTTAACCCCTAAAATAATATTTACTTTAACACAAAATTTTATTTCATTAATAATTAAAAACTGTTAAAACAACAAAAGGATATGGGGGGGGGAGAAAAACCTTTTGAAGGAGAGGCCTTTCTGTCCTTTCAGGACTTTATTCAATCAAGGTATCACACGCAATAACTTCTTGATATATGAATGATCACTGACTGGGTAAAGTTTGAGTTTGTTGGTTGTCTTCTTTGAGATTTTTCAAAATGATTTTCCATTTTTTATCTGTTAACAATATATTATTAAGGATGGGATCAATCTTTATTTCACCCTCTATTATATTCATATGTTGCTGCTTAGTATTGTAGATCAACATGCTTTCTATTAATTTTCGTTTGAATGTATTACATAACCCTAACCCCAACTCAGATCAAAAATTATATATTAATATACCCTCTGATAAATTTCATACCTATAAAAGTTTACTTCCTTCTAATGTGCATCCTGTGAAGAAAATTACGAATTTAAAGACGCTCTTGCAACAAAGAAATCCGGTTTCAGACCCCACACAGGCTCTACCCATTCAGGGAGTTTATAGCATAAAGTGCTCCTCTTGTTCCGATTTTTATATAGGGGAATCAGTTGATGTGGAGAGAAGAATAAGTCATCATGGTTATGACTTACAAAAGGGTACCCTAAACTCGGCCCTCGTCAAACATAGAGAGAGTCTTAATCATCTTATTAACAAAAATAATCACTCGATCATACATAAAAATAGCAATACATTCAAACGAAAATTAATAGAAAGCATGTTGATCTACAATACTAAGCAGCAACATATGAATATAATAGAGGGTGAAATAAAGATTGATCCCATCCTTAATAATATATTGTTAACAGATAAAAAATGGAAAATCATTTTGAAAAATCTCAAAGAAGACAACCAACAAACTCAAACTTTACCCAGTCAGTGATCATTCATATATCAAGAAGTTATTGCGTGTGATACCTTGATTGAATAAAGTCCTGAAAGGACAGAAAGGCCTCTCCTTCAAAAGGTTTTTCTCCCCCCCCCATATCCTTTTGTTGTTTTAACAGTTTTTAATTATTAATGAAATAAAAATTTTGTGTTAAAGTAAATATTATTTTAGGGGTTAAGTTAATATATATAATATATAATATTATATATATAATATTTATATATATATATAATATATATATATATAATATATATATATATATATATATAATATATTATATATATATATATTACTATATATATATATATGTAATATATATATATATTATATATATTATATATATATTATATATAATTATAATTATATATAATCTATATATATATAATATATATTATATTATTATATATATATATATATTATATATTACTATAATAGATCCAATAGACTTGTTCTTAGGGAACCTCAACTTTATAAAGAAATAAAAAGACGAACAGAAGCTTTGATATCATTTAATTAGGAACGTTTCAGGTTTATCCAAACCCATCATCAGCTATAAAACATTAAAAATTAAAATTACAATAATTTTATAAAAGTTAAAATTACCTATAATGTAATATAATAATATATAATAATAATAATAATTAATAATAATAATAATAATATAATAATAATAATATAATAATAATAATAAACAGATAACAATAATTAATTAATAATAATGCAATGAATTTAATAATAATAATAATAATAGATAATAATAATAAAATAATAATTAATAATTAATTAAAAATAATAATAATATAATTAAAATAACTTAATAATATAATAATAATAATAATAATAATAAAATAATATAATAATAAAATAATATAATATAATAATAAATTAATAATAATAATAAAAATAATAATAATAAAATAAACAATAACAATAAATAATTAATATATAATTAATAATAATAATAATAATTATCCACAATAATAAAGAACAAAAATAGTATAAGAAAAAATATAAAACAATTTAAAAATTAAAATTATATTAAAATTTTATAAACCTATAGTATTTTACCTGTTAGTTGCAGTCTCGGAGGAATGTACAAAAAAACAAAAAAAACAACGTGCTTATATTACTTAGAAGAATTGGTTGGTTGGTGTTGGTGCATTTTTTTTATAAAAAATTAAATATAAAGATACATTTGGCACCCCAATAGAGTTAAAAACAAATACTACAGTTGATTAAAACGGGATTATAGAAAGTAAATAAATAAATTAAAACCAAAATTAAAACAAAAATAACTTAATTGAGGAGCCATCTGAGTTAAGTTGCGGCTTTGTACTATGTATACACAAGCTCTCGAGAATCCTTCGTTCAAGTAAACCTGACGCCGAAGACAATACCTTGAAGCTATCCTTTGAGATGTCGTGACATCTCTCTGAAGAGTGGGTCCTGATGGCAGAGTTTTTTCAGGTGAAGTTAATGGTCTATTTGTTCTAAATGAAAGACCCAGATGCTTTGAAATCCTCAGCTGCAGTTGTAAGCCAGTCTGGCCTACATAGCGGGCTTGGCAGTCCGCACAAGAATAGGAATAAATAACTGAGGACCTCAAATGAGCCGGTAGAATATCTTTCATTCTGAAAAAAACTATTCATTTTAAAATCATTGACAAGTATAAAAATAATTTTATAAGATGGAAAAATTTTAGAAATTGATATTTGAATGTTTTTAACGAGCTTCGGAGTGTTGGGACCGAAGTAAGGAACTTTTAGATAAACTACTTGCAATGATGGATCCACATCTGGCTGTTTAGGGCGAAAAAGGTCTTCCAAGAATCTGTTGACAAGTCTATAAAATAGTTGCTCTGGAAATAAATTGAATTTAGAAAACTGAGTTAAAAATTGAACTTCTTTATGAAAATCTACCCAAGATGTTGAAAGTTTGTAAGCTCTAAAAATTCGGCAGGACAGTCCAGACAACTTGGCGCTCAGAGGGAGGAAGCTGAAAAAATTGGTACCAAGCATAGTTGTGGTAGGTTTTCTATAGATGGAAGTAGAAAAGCCACCTACTGTACGGTGCACTCTGACATCTAAAAAGGGCAATGAGTTCTCATTCTCCTCCTCCATACTAAACCTAATATTCTGATGTTGAATGTTAAGGTAGTTTAAAAATTGTAAGGCATGACTTTGTTCTCTAAAATCAAAAAACAATCATCAACATACCTTCTATAGAGTAATGGCTTAAAATCTGAGGGGCAGTTCTCCAACCAAGATCTCTCATGGTAGCACAAAAATGCATTGGCAAAAGTGGGACCAAGTGGTGAGCCCATTGCCATACCATCTATCTGCTTATAAAGCTGGCCATCAAAGAGGAAAAGTGTATCATCGGTGGCGAGTTCCAAGAATTTCGAAAATTGATTCCTATTGAGATTACTAACCCTATGTTCAGTTGACGGAAAAAGTCCATTGGTTATGATATTGCGAGTCTCATTAACAGGTATGTTTGTGAACAATGATTCTACATCAAAGCTGACCATAAAGCCCTCCTCAATGGATAATGAAGAAACAAGATTCAGAAAACTAAAAGATCTTTTAAGAGTAAATTCATTACATGTCAATGGCTGTATAATTGGCAGGAGAAATTTGGATACTTTATAAGTGGGAGAATTAATGGCTGAAAGAATTGGTCTAAGAGGAAGGCCTTGTTTATGGATTTTGGGCAATCCATATAGAAGGCCCGGCACTGCACCTGAAGTAAATACAGATTCATAAAAATCAGATAAACCTATTTTCTTTAAACTTCTAAGATAGTTGTTAATTTTATCTTCAATTCTTAAAATATGTGTAAGAATGTTACCTGGTAAAAGCTGAAATTTAGTTGCGTCATCCAATATTAAGAGAAGTTTCTGGACATAAGTTTCTCTATCTAAAATAACTACTCCCTTTCCTTTATCAGGGCGACAAATCACTATTGAGTCATCATTCTTCAGGCCTTTTAGCAATTTAAAATCGCCAAAGGAGAAAACAGGAGAAAATATCTTCTTTCCGTTGAACCCATAAAAATATTTTTTGGACCAATATTCACTCCGAAGCTCATTAAAAACATTCAAATATCAATTTCTAAAGTTTTTCCATCTTATAAAATTATTTTTATACTTGTCAATGATTTTTAAAATAATAGTTTTTTCAGAATGAAAGATATTCTACCGGCTCTTTTGAGGTTCCTCAGTTATTTATTCAAAGAATTGGGCTGAGCCAAGCCCGTTATGTAGGCCAGACTGGCTTACAACTGCAGCTGAGGATTTCAAAGCATCTGGGTCTTTCATTTAGAACAAATAGACCATTAACTTCACCCGAAAACTCTGCCATCAGGACCCACTCTTCAGAGAGCCATCATGACATCTCAAAGGATAGCTTCAAGGTGTTGTCTTCGGCGTCAGGTTTACTTGAACGAAGGATTCTCGAGAGCTTGTTTATACATAGTACAAAGCCGCAACTTAACTCAGATGGCTCCTCAAATTTTAAGTTGATTTTTGTTTTTTATTTTGGTTTAATTTATTTATTTACTTTTTATAATGCCCGTTTTAATCACTGTGAAATTTTTTTATTAACTCTATGTTGCCCAAATGTATAATTTATATTTATTTTTTTAAAAATTGTACCAACTCACAAGCTAACCAATCTTCTAGTATATAAGCAGTTGTTTTTTTTTTTTTTTTTTTTCATTTTTCCCAGACTGTCAACTAAACAGGTAAAATAATATAGGTTTATAATTTAAATATAAATTTTATTTTAAATTGTTTTATATTTTTTCTTACTATTTTTGTTCTTTATTTTTTTTATATTATTATTTATTATATTATTAATTATTTATTATTTGTATTGTTATTTATTATGATTATTATTTTTATTATTATTTATGATTATTATTTTTTATTATTATTATTGATTATTATTATTATTATTATTATTATTATTATTATTATTTATTATTATTATTATTATATTATTATTATATTATATTTTACTAATTTATTATTAATAATTATTAATAATATTGTTATTATTAATTATTTTGTTATTGTTTATTATTATTTATTATTATATTATTATTATTATTATATATTATATTATTATTATTATTATTATTATTATTATTATTATTATTATTATTATTATTATTATTATTATTATTATTATTATTATTATTATATTATTATTATTATTATTATATTATTATTATTATTATTTATTATTATTATTATTATTATTATTTATTATTATTATTATTATTATTTATTATTATTATTATTTATTATTATTATTATATTATTATTATTATATTATTATTAATTTTAATTTTAACTTTCATAATATTATTGTAATTTTAATAATTTATGTTTTAGCTGATGATGGTTTGGAATAAACCCGAAAACGGTCCTAATTAAATATAATCAAAGCTTTTCTGTTCGTCTTTTTAATTTTCTTTATATATATATATAATATATTATTATATAATATATAATATATATTATATATATATATATAATATATATTATATATAATATAATATATAATATATATTATATATATATATATATATATATTTGCATTATATTATATATATATATATATATATATATATATATATTATATATATATATATATTATAATATATAGTATATATATATATATTATATAATATATATTATTTATATATTTATATATATAATATATATATATATAATATATATATATATATATATATATATATATATATATATATATAATATTATATATATATATATATATATATATATATATATAATATATAATATATATATATATATATATATATATATATGTATATATTAAAAATATATATTACTCTGTCTCATAAGTAAGTTTCCTGAATATAACATGAACGACTGAGCAATGTAGCCTCTCCGTGACCTTTACCAGTTGGTAGGTAGTTACCCTAGGCTATATATCCATACCAGTTTTAATCAGATTTATAAAGTCAATCTTGCACTACATCTTTTTGTGAATGGCAGTGTTTTCTATTCTCGATACGTTTTTGCTATGCAGGTAAATATTGAGCAGCGGTACGCTATCAAATTCTGTTTGAAACGTGTCAAGTCTGCCTCTGAAACATTTTCTTTAAACGAATCTTATGGTGATGCCACTATATTGAGAGCTATGGTTTTTAAGTGGTAAAATGCTTTCAAAGAAGGCCGAGAAAATGTTGAAGATGGCCTCGTTGTGGAAGACCATTCTAGTCAACAAATGATGAAAATGTGGAAGTTGTCAGAACTGTGTGGAGAGAAACCACCGGTTCAGTGTCAGAGTAATTGCAGAAGAGACTGGTTTGGGTAAAAATGCAATTCATAGAATTTTAACGAACCATTTGAACATGCGAAAAATTTGTGCAAAACTAGTTCCGAAAGACTTGTCTATGGGGCTGAAAGCGAACAGGGTCAAAATTTGTCAAGATTTACTTTAAAGACTCGATATGGAGCACAATTTTTGGATAAAGTTATAGCAGGCGATGAATCATGGGTTTTTGAGTACGATCCTGAAACCAAATGTCAAAGTGCGGAATGGCACACAAAAAATTCTCCTTGTCCGAAGAAAGGAAGTAAGAGCAAGTCCAAGGTGAAGACATTGATTATTGTTTTTTTTACTGCAGTGGTATTGTACACAAGGAATTTGTACCTTCAGAACAGACAGTTAATCAAGTCTTATACAAAGATGTCTTGGAACGACTTCCAAAACGAATTCAGCGAATCAGAACAGACATTGCAGACGATTGTGTGCTGCACCACGATAACGGGCTATCTCACACTGCGCTCTCAATTATAGAATTTCTGGAGAAGTAAAACATTCAAGTACTTCCACATCTAACATATATCCCAGATCCAGCTCCGTGAGATTTCTACCACTTCCATAAGTTAAAAATGAAGTTGAAGGGTCATTATTTTGGGACGATGGAAAACATAAAAAAATATTATGAAACTTGAACTAAACACGTTTCAGGAAAATGACTTCAGATACTGCTATGAACAGTGGAAGATACGTTGGAGCCTCTGTGTAACCTCCCAAGGGTCATACTTTGAAGGAGATAACCTGTAATTTCAGTCAAGTCCAATACATAATTAAATA
>JABUQX010005679.1:10000-20128 GCA_015478945.1 Trachelipus rathkii
GTATTCGTTGTGTATCCCAATATAAGCGCAGTTCAATCCATTTTCAGAACAAAATCTGCATACCACTTCACCACTCTCTCTATTCGAAAGCGCCTTATGAGTATAAAAGTAAAATATTTTCAGTGGCTTGTAAGACCTTAATACAAGCTGCTTCTCATTTTCTGGTTTTAATTAAATGCTTTTAATTTGTTATTTCTTTTTATTACTAATATTATCCGTTTGGTAACATACTTTTCTATGTTATTAAATAAATCATACTTATGTATTCTTATTACTGTTGTTATTGTTAGTTATATTGTTAGTTATATATTAAGATTTTTCTAACTTCTATTTAGAAAAAGAGTCCAGTCATGCAATGTCTCACATGCTCGATGATCTAAAATATTTATTGTAGCAATTTTTTAATTTAAAGGGGTGAGGAAGTTTAAATTAAGGTGTTTCCCTATCTGTAGACTTCAGATGATACATCTATCAATTTTTCTAAATTCTTTATTTTGATAACATTTAGAAAATGAATATTTATATTTTTGTGTTTTCTAATATATATTTTAAGGTATTGAATATTTAAAGATATCGTTTGATTGAACTTTTTTTCTTTGATATGGAAGTTATAGAAGAATTAATAAAATTTAATTAACTTATTTCAAAATATGAGAGGGAATGATAAAGAATACCTTAAAATAATTTACCTACTAATGGTACCAATGACAAAAAAAAATCATTTCATAGTATATTATAAAACTGATAATATTAGTTACAAAAAAATGAATTAAAATTATTCGTCAAGTGAATGCAAAACCGAAAAACAGGAAATAGCTTGTATTAAAATATTAAAGTTATTGAAATTGAACTCTGGTTTCTCTACTCATGAAGCTCTTTCAAATGGAGAGAGTAGTAATGTTGTGTACATAATTAAATATTCTGATGAGGATTTAATGCCTTTTATATCAGATAAACTATGAAAATCCTCAATTTAGAATTCATCAAGATATTGAGCAAAAAAGCATCATACAAGTAAATAAGCGTCATAGTATGGGATTGATAAGTAAAGGAAAAATTTAATAATTAATAATAATAAGATAATAATAATAATAATAATAATAATAATAATAATAATAATAATAATAATAATAATAATAATAATAATAATAATAATAATAATAATAATAATAATAATAATAATAATAAATAATAATAATAATAATTAAATTTAAAATTAAATAAACTAGACAAAAATAGGCGGAAATGTTGAAATTTAGTAGTTGCTATTGATATTACTATGAAGATATGTTGTAAACAAAAAAAAAAAATTTATGTCTATAATACGTTAGTAATTACTCTTTAATGTTAGTGATATTAATTAAAAATGAAATTTTTCTCTTTGGATATTTCTTCAATTATTAAACTATAGAAAAATAGAGGCACAACTAGAGTAAACTACATCAGAGATTGTGAACACGGAATTTGGTGTTCCTCAAGATACTTCCTCAGTTGTTTTTTTCTAAGTAAAAAATTATCTTTTAGCGGAATGACCAACACTGATATGGTATTTTCTTGTTCTATGCAGCTGATTTTATACTTTGGTTTGCTGATCCATATCTACAGGCTTGTGTACAAACAGAAACTAAGAAAAGCATTGCTTTAATGCAAGTGGTTATTTTTCCAATAACAAAAAGCTATATTTGTGTCTAGTCTTTCCAAGAATATAGCTCGCCTAGCAAATACCACTCTATGCAACCGATGCATTGTAACATAACTTGAAGAATGTTGTTTACTAATAACAAAGGGAAGGACTCTATACAACAGTTATTGCCTAAATAATTCTATATATTCATTTTCTGACATATATTTAATTGAAGAATGATAAATTGTTTAAAATAGTATAAAAATTAAAATAAGAGAAACTTGAAACTGACCTTCTTTAAAAATATTTTTTGGAAATAAGAAAGCGATGGCGATACTGATAGGAGAATTCTACGTGCAGCTTTTTTTCCTTAGTCTTATTTAAGTATATTAGCCTGTGGGTCAAAGAGCTATATAGAAATTAAATTCAGTTTTTGACGGCGTTTAGCCCTCAGACGAATGTCACCTTCCCGCTTAATTATACGGTACAATAGTAATTAATTAATATAGAGTATTCATTTTAAAGTAATATATATATGATATTTATTATTCTATATAAATAACTTCAATAAGAGTGAGTAAAAACAACTACGTCACTAATATAAAATCCTAATGAATACATAGCTATATTATTAACATCCAGTACTTTTCCCTATCAATAACCAAAAAATAATAAATAAAAAATGTATGTATATTTATATATTATAATATATATATAGATTATATATACTGAATTATATTATATCATAGAGTGATATATATATATATATATATTATATAAAAATATATATATATTAATAATATAATCTAATAATATTATATAGATATATATAATATATGTTTAAAAATATAATTATATAATATATCATATTATATATATCTGAAATTAAATATATATAAATATTATATGTGAATATAAAAATATATATATATATATATATATATACTATTAAATATATAATAAAACTTGTACTGATGGGAAGTCTAGCCTTGTTTAAATTTAATTACAATTTGATGTAATTACATGTAAAATCTAAAACAACTAGTCTATTACGTTTCCAATTTTTATATGTATTCCAATGAAAATAACTCTATCGTCTATACAAGGTCAGTCTCAGAGAACCAATAAAAATGGTGGAAGCCTCTTATTGTCGATGCTATAATAGTATTTATTTTGGCTATTAATACACATTGAGTTGTCTTTTTACTGTTGAATTCTAATGTCGCGTATATATCAATATCGAATCACTATAAACTAATAATAATTGACTCAATATAAATACATAAGTTCTAAATATGGAATATATAATTCGGACTAAGTAATCAGTGACAGACGTTATAGCTGTTCGTAATACAGCAAAACTAGTTTCTCCCATCCAGTTCACATAAATAATATTTTTATATGATTATAATATAATTTTATAAATATGTATATATTTTATATATTATACTATAATTAGAAATATATTATATATATATATATATGTGATATTTGTTAATATACTCAACTATCATGCGACCATATTTCAAAATACTACAAATAGCGTAAAGCAAAATAATTACAATTGATATGGAATCCTATATGCAAAATGTTATTTGAGTCGGAAACTGAGTAAAAAAAAAAATAAAAACATTATCTAAATAAAAATAATAGCTGAAGCGAAAAGGAATACATTTGGAATCCTGGTATATATAATTTTAGTTAGGAAAATAGATAAAGACAAAAATAATAATAAATAAATAACAATAAATATTATTCTTATTTTTTTTATGACATTTGTAATAAATGACAGAAACTATAGTATATAATATATATATTATATATATATATATATAACTTATATTATTATTTGTATATATATTATATAATACTATTATATATTTTTATTAAAAATTAGATATATAGAATATAATATAATAATATTATATTAGTATATATTAGTAGTATTATATAATATTTTTTATATATATATACTATTTGTAACAGGTGTGTGATGTACACTGGCAATGTAGTGAAGGCTTGTGATCCGACGGGGAACAGCGGGGGGGGACGAATTTTCCACATACCCCGTAGGGGATGGCGGAGGAACCCCCGCGACACCCAAATACCAAAAGTGGGGGTCCGGAGACCCTCCCCGGAGGTGGGGGGAATTAGTTCATTAACCCTACGTATAAAGTTTTTACCCCTGGTAAGTGGTCGAGAGAGACCACCGACATCCTCCATTCGAGAATGACGAAAGATTCCCTATTGTGTTATATGGATACATAGTAAAAAAAAAAAAGCTAAAATTTAATAAGAAAGTCTATTATTATTTAACGAGTAACCAATAAAAGGATCTTACTAACATAGGGCTCTTTAACCATATTACTATTAATTATTAACAAAATTTATAATTATTATATTTTTTTATCTATTTCCAAGTCTAAATAAAATTTTTTACCAGTATTACCAATAATAAAATGTATTTCTTATTCATCATGTAGCTATATATTGTAGTTTATATTAATTATATAATTATATTATATATATATATATATATATATATATATAATTATTATAATATTTATATATATATAAAAATATATTTATTGAATTTAAATATATATAATATTTATTAATTATAATTTATATTATTATATATTATATATATTATTTACATATTCTGCACTAAAATTATTCTTAGCATTCCAGCAAATTGTATTATTATTTATTTTATTACTCCTTTCACCTTGGTACTATTTGTAGTTATTTGAGATTATTGATGCTGTTCGCTTATTATATTTAAACCAAATCAAAACCACATATTATATAAAAATATTTAATTATTATTATATAATATATATATATATATATTAATATTATATATATATATATAATAAAAATAATAATTTATATTTATATATTATGTTTAAAATATATATATATATTAATTATTATAAATTTAATTATATAATATTATATATTAATATATTATAGAATTGTATACGTTAAAATTTAGGTTTAGGTTTAGGTTTAGGTTTATTTAAAGGTCTTAAATTGTCAATAGAATTGAAAGAGTATAATCAAATGCTCATAAGAGATTCTAAAAGAGGAAGACTTGTTAAATAACTCCTCAAGTACAAGTTAAGTAGACCAAACAAAGGGTAGGCTAACGTAGAACCTCATCCTAATCCATTTGAATTGAAGTGTTGAATCATAGGATGACAATTTCAAGTTAAGATGTTCTTTCTAATTAAGGAGTGGACACCTTGTGTGGTTAGAAACACTTATTAAATTGAAAATTTGACCACAGTTCCGTTTCAATTCATATTTTTTTTTGTAACAAGTAGTTACTCTAATCTGTTTCTAGTGATTCTGTTAGACAACAGAATCTAAAGGGTATGGATCTCATACTCGCAAAAGAAGTCCCAGGCATTCAGGACAGTGACATTACAGAAGGAGAATCTCTGTAAGAAAAAAAATAAAAGAAGGTTTATAACTCTGACAAAAAGAGATAAGATCTTATTAGATAAGAAGGACAAGAAGTCCCCATCCTTTCCAGAGAACCTTAACACGAACGTTTCTTTCAAAATGGTTCTAGGTGAAAAAAAACACTCGTAGGATACCTGAACTTAAGTGTTCCTAGAAATTGGAGTGAGAAGAAACGTATGGAAGAGAACATAGAGTCCGAAGCAGCACTCTATGAAAATGATTTTACAAGCAAACAGGGAACTATTCTTACACCAAATAACTCCCACAGCCAAGGACAGAGTCCGAAATAGCACTCTGTGAAGATCATTGATGGGTCGGTTGACTTACCAATCCGCCCCCCCTCATCTAGTTTTTGGATTAGCAATAAATGCTGAATCCACTTCAAAGAGTCTGACGTTTGTTGTCAGAGAATGGACATAATTGCTGTATCCAAATTTAAAGTTGTAGATCGACCTTAGGTTCGACATGGAACCCACGATAGGAAATGAAGTAATTTCTTCTAGATCTCGCTTTAAGGGATACCCCCATTTTGTTTTGTTTTTTTGCTTTTGAAATATTCTTTGCATCTATTTGATGTTTGAACATATTTTTTTTTATGTTTACAAATTTTTTTGAGAATTTTCGCTTTTGAAGATATTTTTTTTTATATTATTTTAAGATAAGATAAGATTACAAGACTTCTCATCGAAGTTAAAACTCATACTTGTGTTTCAAACACTAAGTTTGACAGAAATATCCGTCGACCAAGGCATTCAGTCTTTCCCTAGTAGAATTCGGAAGTGATCGATTCGGATGGTAATATTATCGGAGGTGGCCGAGATACTGTTTCCTGGAAAGGAAGTGTCCGTTTCCGAAACTCACTTCGAGTTTGCCCAGATCTGTCGGAAGTGACCGATGCTTGAACCAATTCAGAAGGAAGTGACCGTTAGATAGGCCCCCCTTTAAAGACGGAAAAATCCATCCACCAAGGCCTTCAGTCTTTCCATAACCGAATTCAGAAGTGGCCGAGGTACTGTTTCTAACTTTAGTTATACAGTTGAAAGATCCCCTAAGTTAACCTTTTTCCGTCTCTACAATTGTCGTCTTCCATATTTTTTTCCCAAACAGGTATACCCATAGGACTGACTTGTGTTTTTGACATTTCATGCTTACTACGAAGTCACCACGTTCACTCACTTGATTAAGTCACCTGTCACGGTACTCCAAGACTATTGTGTTACTTTAAAACTAACCACGCTACCGATATATGTCAAATATAATATCTATTTTAATAAATTCATTGCTAAATAAAAGTTTCCTTATCCTGTCATTTGAAGATTGTTTTGTTCAAGTTTCAAAATCTTACATTGGTGGAAATAAATAATTATTAAATTATTAAATATTAAAAAGGCGATTAAATAATTTTTTTTGTTAATAATAAATTTTAATTGTTTAAATTTTCAATTTGACTAATGAAGAAATTCACCTTATTTTAGTATTTTAATAAAACTAAAACCGTTTAATGGTAGAACTAGTTTTAAAAGTTTTTTAAATCAATTTAATACGCGATCAACTTTTCAAAATTGGAGTGATGCGAATAAAGTCAATATAATGGTGTTTATGTATAGATTCAGAACAAATCTACTTAAGTTCTCATCCCGAAATAGACGATTCAAATTTTGACGAACTAGTGTTTTTTCTTGAGAAATGATTTAAAAACGTAATTTCAAAACAAGAAGCCTATAACCAATTCACAAAAATAAAACAAGACAATTTAAGTATAGAGACAATGCAAATAAAATAGACGAAATAAGTTAAAATGTAATGAATATTACGCTTGGAATGGCGCTTGGAATCCTTTCTGGGGCTACACGGTATTCTGCTAGGGTGCTCTGTGATTACAGGGGCAACCTACCAAAGTCAAGCAACGCCGGCATGGGCACAACATCCTTGTTGCGACAAATTTGGAATAATCGGTCAGAGACAAAATTAACTCGCACCAGGACTCGAACCATTGACAACAGCGTCGCCATTTGACAATGTTCAGGAGGCTCCACCACTAGTCCGATCCGCCTTCCCAAAAGAGATAGTATCTCTTAACAGTTTTCTAATTTACTGCTTCGATATCACAGCTTTGAAACTCGGTACTTATTTAAATCCATTGAAGGGTGCTTGGAACCAATATATATATATATATATATATTATATATATATATATTATACATACATATATATTATTATTATTATTATTATTATTATTATTATTATTATTATTATTATTATTATTATTATTGTTATTATTATTATTATTATTATTATTATTATTATATATATTATTATTATTATTATTATTATTATTATTATATTATTATTATTATTATTATTATTATTATATTATTATTATTATTATATTATATATATTATTATTATTATTATATTATTATTATTATTATTATTATTATTATTATTATATTATTATTATTATTATTATTATTATATATATATATTATTAATATTATATATATATTATATATTATTATTATATATACATATATATATATTATATAAACATTATATATATATATATTATTATTATTATTATTATATTATATATATTATTATTATTATTATTATTATTATATATATATTATATATATATATATATATATATATATATAAGAATAAAGATTTTTTTCTGCCATCTGAAAAAAGAAATAATATTTCTAAATGTTTATTTGCGTTTTTCTAACACTTCATTTTCTCCTTACATGAGATCACAAAAAAATTTATTAAAAAAAAACGAACAGTTTTATTTCCTTCAAAATTAGTTCCAACTTTACATATGAAATCATAAACAGACTGACATTTATATTAAAAGTTTTTGTTTAATGTAAGGTGGTGTCACACGTGATTGATTGCTTTTCCTTAAAAAAATTTTAAAGTACTTTTCAGAGAGATTCAAAATAAATTTTGAAATAAAGTGTCTAAATGAAATTTATTACTAAACAAAAACGGAGTATTTTAGTGCAAAAAGTATTAAAATATTTTGAAAATTAAAAATTTTATTGTCATTTTTTTTGGAAGGCAAAAATAAGAAGTTCCTCCCCTCTCCTCGCAAAAAAGAAAAACTGTTTTTTTTTTTTCAAAAAAATTAAAGATAAAATTGTTATCCATCAAAAAAGCATTTTCTTTTATCGGTTTGAAAGAATGGTATTTGAGGATAAAGTTTCCTCTTAAATATCATTTATGAGAAGTAAATTAAAAGGAAATCTTCATAACGGCATATGTTTCCAATCCTTAAAACGCAAGGAAAAGCTTTTAAAAAACTGCATCTAAATATAAGCTGAATAATAATTAAATTAACTTTGAACACTTATAAATAATTAAATATTAATGTTGCATAATATGAAAATATATTTATTAATCAACTAAACTTTTTGTCATTATATTATTAAAATTACTAAGCAATAATAAAACATTTGAATACGTGTCATTTTTGAGAAATAGCAAAGAGTCAGTTCAAAACGTATCATTGTGGAGGTCAAAAAGATTTAAAAGTATTCTTTCCATTGTTCTATTTGTATATACATTTACCTTTAAACAAAAGTAACTAAAAACCGAAGTACATCGAGGAAAGCAAAGTCACGAAAAATTGCAAATTCAATTCAAAATGAAAGCATATATTAATATACTAATTATTACACTTATAAATAGAAAGTTGTGCTACGGATTGCTTCTAAACTCTAATAGAAGATAGCCCCATTTGTCTAGTACATTCGGGGTGAAAAATAGTTTCAAAACCTCAGGGAATAGAAAATATAAGGTAGCCGTTGAAAAGCATAAATTTTTATATCCCAATTTTGAAGCAAAGAGGATTCTGCGTATATATATATATATATATATATATATATATATATATATATATATATATATATATATATATATATATATATATATATATATATATATATATATATATATATTGAAAATGCCAAAAAATTTAAGCAGAATTTATCAAAACTAAAAAGGGGAGGCTCCAGCCTCTAATTTAATTTTTTAGTGGTTACAGTTAACCTAGAGGTTTCATAGTGGAAAATTTAATTATATATACGTAAATGGACAAGATAGTGTGGTTACCAAAGATGTAACCCACTTTAAAATGGTATTTTACTCTTAAGAGACAAAGCACTTGAAGGCTTCAACTTTCAAGTCAAATTTAATTGCCCTTTTCCAAGTTGATTATTTCAGCCAATACTAAATAATTTTTAATGAAAATTGGTTTAGTGGCACAACTTGGTGTCTCATACCAAAATATAAAGTCAAAGTTTAAATTCAATAAAAAACAACAGTTTTTTTAATAACTCCAAAAATAAGAACCGTGATGGAAAATCTTTTCAATGGTACATTGAGAAGTACCATATGTAGTTCTGGAGACAGTAACAAATCGAAAGGACATTTATTAAGTGAGTTAAAGAAATATTTGCATTGCTATTTTTCTCCATTATAAATATATGCAGTGAAAACGAGAGAGCTTTCCTCCCGAATATGTAAAGGACGACGTCATCACCGCAGTGATAGCACGTCAAAGAAGATTGTTCGGTATTTTGTTTTTTTATATGCTGAGTATACCGGACGAAATATTTATTTTCCAATGACAAGTTCTATTTTTTATATATAAATTATTTATTGAAACTACTATTTACAAAAAGGTAAAAGGAAAACGATAGCCATTGCACTCACTATTTCCCCAAACACAAATTCAAGCCAGAGAACCGTGAATACAGTCATCTGCACCCATTAAGGAATACTGCTCACAGTTGTGACAGATGAAGTAATTATAAAATATATTACAACAATAACTATATATATATATATATATATATATATATATATATATTTGCACCTAGATATATATATATATTTATATATATATATATATATATATATATATATATATATATATATATATATATATATATATATATATATGTTATATATTATATAATATATATATATATATATATATATATATAGAGTATATATATATATATATA